>CAUYMX010114081.1:0-20633 GCA_963573855.1 Lepilemur septentrionalis | reverse complement strand
CATGGCAATAATGCCGCCTCCCCGCTGTGGCATTTTTCTGCTTTCTTTGTAACCTGCCTTCCTGGTCACCAGCTTCTGCACCTGTAGGAATCTGGGCAGTGTCTTCACCCAGGTGGCACGGTATCTGCCCAGGCTCTTTTTCTGGAAGCTCTTCAGCTGGAGGCAAGTCCCTGATCTTAGTCTGCATTTCACCACCTGAAACAACAAATGGCCGGCAACTGTCAGTTCTGCCCTGCCACAGGGGAGAACTCTGTGATGAGGACTGTGGAGGCAAGAATCAGAGTCTACAGATGCCAAGGATGAAGATTTGAGTACAAGAAAGAGGATGGGAATAAAGGGGGAGAACGGGAGTGCTCAGAGGAGGGAGCCCTGAGAATGGGAATGGGGCCATCGGAAGGGTACAAACTGGGAATGGAGGGTATACAAGGAAGGTGGTGAGGGCCCAGGACTGTGTTGGGGACTTGTGTGGCAGCACTAAGCTCTAAGAACAGTGGACCAGAGCCATACACACGGGATGAAATGATGAAAGGACTGAGCAGAAGGCGACAGTAAACAGGGCAAGCAGAGGATTTCTGAAGCATTCTGCAAGAAACAGTGAAATTAGAGACTCAGAAATTGGTCCCTGATCAATGATATGGGAAGTTATCTCTAACCGTGCCCCAGGCAGAGCCACAGTCCCCAAAGAGAACTGGCTTCAGTGCTGGCAGTTCTGAGCTAGAGCCCCCACTGTGCTGCCAACGAGCTGTGTGACAAGCCTCAGACAAGCCAGGCAGTCTTCTGCGCCTCTGCACCCTCATCTCTGAGGGCAGGGTCTATCATCAATGTCTAAGATCACTTCTAGCTCCCACATTCTGACTCCATGGCCCATTTCCTGAAGAGGCTCCTCAGCTTTCCTCCTCTGTCAGAGCCAGGAACAGGAGGAAATCAACATTTATTGAGCATCTATTATGACCCAGACCTGTACTAGGGCTGTATCATCACATTTAACCTGACCAGCACACTGGCAAGGCAGAGAAGCAAGCAAGGCCAGAAGGGGGAAGGAACCAGTCAGCAACAGGCTTTCAGAAATGGTGATTCTGAATCTAAACATAACGAGGCTCAATAGCTCCTAACATCCCAATAGGTTCTAATACACAAAGAATGCCAAGAAACCTTAAGAGAAATTAGTGGCCGTCAGTCTTACCCAGGGAGACCAGGCTGCTACGATTCTCCTGCCTTTCATCTCTATAGAGGTTCACTTGAGATGAATCCCGTTGTGTCCACCCAGGAGAGAGGGTCAGGGCCACATCTTCCATTTTCAGCAACCCCTAAAACAATAAGTAATTCCATTGTCTTGCCCCAAATCACCCCCAAACCTGGGTACATGCAAAGAATATACATCCCTTATAAAGGGGCTCCCTTTTTATTTTTTGAGACAGAGTCTCATTCTGCCATGGTGCCCAGCCTAGAGTGCCATGGTGTCAGCCTAGCTCACAGCAACCTCAAAGTCCTGGGCTCAAGCAATCGTCCTGCCTCAGCCTCCCGGGTAGTTGAGACTACAGGCATGCACCACCATGCCCTGCTAATATATATATATATATATATGTGTGTGTGTGTGTGTGTATTAGTTGTCCAGCTAATTTCTTTCTATTTATAGTAGAGATGGGGTCTCACTCTTGCTCAGGCTGGTCTCGAAGTCCTGAGCTCAAACGATTCACCTGCCTCAGCCTGCCAGAGATAAAGGGGCTCTTTAAAATAGAGCAAGTGTGGCACACCTACACCTACTCAACCCTATCTCTCATAACATCCTTATATAAAAAAAAAAAACCTGCAAAAGGAGAAAAATATACATTAGGACAAATACTTTCATATCAATGTCCAAACAGTCCAGAAAATGAAAAGGTTTGGAAAACAGGGGCCCATGCAGCAAAAGGAATGAAACTATATCCAAACTTTTCAAAAGATTTGTGGTGTGCTTTGGCAAAGTTGGGTAGGGGCTCATTTACATTAAGAATTCTTAAAATACAATGATATCTAGGACTGAGGTGAGAAAAATCAGAAAAAGTATTGATACTACAGAGCCTCAAACAGAGATCTTCAAGCAGGACATGAAAAACTATGTAAGAAATTAAAATCTAGGTTACACAAAGATTGTTCAGATTGCAATATAAATGACTTTAGACTAAAAAGACATTCCTTATCTGTCCCTTCAAGTGTAAGTTCTTTGAGGGTAGAGGCCAGGTCTTTATATCCCACACCAAATAGCATGGTTTATTATACTATTAAAAAAACAAAACAAAACAAAACAAAAACATCACAAACACAAACCACCATCCCAACAAAACCTTCAGTTTGCATTTCCTGAATTGTCCTTGTTGAAGAAAATCACATTTATGAGGGGGCTGGCCATAGAAATGGTATAGAAAAGATCTGAGAAGCACAGAGAACTCTCCAAGGTGGCAGTGAAACAGGAAAACCCTCTTAGGTGGGCACCAAAATGAAGACAATGATAAGCAACCTTAGGATAGATGAGCAAACTCAGATCCAAGGTGAATCTAGGATGGGAGCGAAGTAGGACTGGGAGGGAGGGCCCCAATGGACAGCCCAACAGTAGTGAATAGTGTGGGATGTTGGTTGGGAGAGGGGATCCAGCTCACCTGGGACTCTGGAGTAAGCCTGGAAGCCACCATAGCTTCTTCTCTGTAGCGCCCTCTCTGGGCAAGTCCAGAAACCTGGAAAACTAAGAAGGAAAGAAGCTCTGGATGAGATCCACCATAGCATTCAGCCTCCCTGCCTTGTAGAATCCAAGGTCAAAAATTAGGTTAGTAAATTCTTGCCAGTAAGTTTACATAGAGTGTGTTCCTTTCCCAAATGCCTGATTCCTAACAGCTACAATCCTAGGGCCTAAAGAAATCTGGTGTGCTCTGTAGATATAAAAAAACCATGCACAGAATCCTTGGTAGGAGTGGTGAAATGAAAGCAACATAAAAATAAAACTAAGCTTTCCATTTGAAGATCTTTCAGTCTTGAATTTTATGGGGATATGGGGAATAAAGAGGTTTTGTTTGTTTGTTTAAAATGTCTTTAGTAGATCTTAGGGTGCTTTCCACTCTGGGTTTGAAAAACTAAGGGGAGTCAGGTAAGGCTGGGTCCATAAAGGAGGAAATACGAGTCTGTTTATACAGAAACTTGCTCAGATTCAAGAGAGAGGTAGAGGAGAATCTCAGTTTTCCCTATAAGAAGTCAACTTTTTAAGGGGCAAAAAATAAGTTGGTGTGGGCTATGACTTGTTAGATAACATGTCCAAGTATTGTATGTCTTGGGAATTTGCCCATATGTCCACAGAAAATGAGGAACAACCTGGAATACATAGTAGTTTCCTATTGAGTAATTTTCACCCTGTTCTATTTATAGATTTTACAGGGCTTAGAAGATTTATACTCTTCAATGTACAGCAGTCCTACCATCTCTGGAATGTTTGGGCTGGCTTTACAAATTCTGCCTTATTTTATTCATAGCACTTAGCAATATCTAAAATTGTATTATTAATTCATTTGTCATCTTCCCTGTTAGAATATAAGCTCCATCAGAGCAATAATTCTGTCTTACTGATGGCTCTATCCTCAGTGCCTATAACCTTGGTTACCATAGATGAGGCCTCCATAAATACATATTAAATGAATGGAAATCATTGTGTTGTTAAAATATCAATAGTTTTCAGACACCAATTTTAATAAAGTCTGATTTACTATGTTTTAGTTTGGTTAGGAAGTTTTCCACCATTGTTCGAAATTTCCCTTTTAGTCTCAGTTTTAAATTAGAATTGATCAGTGATGAGCATATAAAGTAACTATAGATGGGTCTGTCCTTTAGGTAATCCTTAAATGAAATTAGATGAAGTCCACAGAATTCATACAGCCCAGAAGATAATACTCACCTCTGTCTTGTAAGGGCTGAGATCCCAGAGATTCATGCTTCAGCAGAGCCTTCATTGGCTGGAATTGGCTACTTTGAGACCCTTGAGCCGGTGTCAACAGTGCGACCTTGCAACACAGCAGTTCTTGCCCTTGGTCACTACCTGGGATCTAGAAGTCATTCGTTTATTTTATTTATCTACCAAACATTTCTATCATGTTTTCTATGTGTGAGTACTCTATTTTCCAAGCACTGTTTCCCCAAGAGATTTAGGAAAATTAACTCAATTAACACAGACAACAACCCTATGAGCTATTAATTTGGATTTTTGTTATGGAGAGACTGAGGCACAAAGTTTAGGCAGCTTGTTTACGTCACCCAGCTAATAAGTGACAATGCTAGGATGACAGCTGAGGCAGAATGACTCCAGAGCCCATGTTCTTAACCATTACCCTATGTTTCCTCATATATATATTTGTGCTTTTATGATAACTTTTTGGAAAATGGTGCTAAGTGCTCAAAGAACACTAATACCTTTTCTTATCTGAAAAATGAGGATAATAATTTCCAATTTATGGGGTTTTGGAGACCAGTAAATAAGATCACAGTATGTGAAATCACCTAACATGAGACCTGGCTCATGGTATGTCCTCATTACATGCAGGTTTCCTTCCAGACTTTTATAGTGAAATTACAGTTTTCAAGTTACTTTCTCATGTGCAGCTCAGAATTTCCTACATCCTTTATAAAGAATGAAGTCAAGAGACTTGCAATGACCTTTCACTGTTACATGGCTCAGGTTCAATAGATCCAAGTTAAGAACCTTGGTTTCCTGGTTGCTGGTTAGAAGGCATTGGTCACACGTCCTCTAAGGGTATGTCAACAAGGACACAGGATGATGCAAGGAGGAAACAGTTTCATGAAACAGGGAAGAAGATGGAGGTGAAAATCAACCCATTTCCTACCATAAGTTCATATCTAGTGGTCCATGGACTTGAATAGGAAAAAACTATTGTTATTTTGACTAGCCTCAAGAGAAATTTAGCATTTCCTTCAGTTATGAATGGAAGCAACAAACCAATGTGGCATAAGCAGCACCCAGGACTTTGTCACCAATAGAAACTGCAGATGCTCATCACATTGTAATGTGGCAAATATAGTCAAAGTCATTCACATTTATCACCACCTTGAAATGGCCAGTTATTAGCCCTGTCCCTAGGTCTTATTATTTAGTGCATTAATTTAAAAAAGCACATATATAACTTTATCACCAATTTGTTTAATACTTTGCTAACTGTATTTCAATAATTGAGATTATTTTGTAATCCTTTATATTTTTCTTTATGTATTTAAAAATACTATTATGAGAAGGAGTCCAGGGACTTCACCTTGCTACCAAAGAGGTTTACGGTACAAAAAGTGATGGAGAACTCCCGGATCTTAAAAGAATGCCCCTCACTTTGATCTTGAGATTTCAGGAAGAAACAGTCCACAGCTCTCAGATACTAAACCTGTTCCATCTGCGGCATCCGCTCATCCAGCTGCCTCTCAAAATACTCCAACAGCACCACCACCTCCTCCCCGCTCTCTGGATGCTGCTCCCGCACCCAGCTCTGCAGGTCCCCCGGCAGGATGGTCAGGAACTGCTCCAGCACCAGCAGCTCCAGGATCTGCTCCTTGCTGTGCATCTCAGGCCGCAGCCACTGTCGGCAGAGCTCTCGGAGCCGGCTCAGCGCCTCGCGGGGCCCTGGAGCCTCCAGGTATCGGAATCCTCGGAAGCGTTGGCGGGAGCGTTCCGGGCCCCGAGCGGGGCTACAGGGTGAGCTCGGCTCGGCCGACGAGGCCGAGGCTTCTTCCTTCTCCACCTTTACGGTCAGGAGCTCCGTCTTCTCCTCTGCGGACTGGACACCCAGGGCTGCGTTTTTTCTCAGTTCTCTAGCCATCCTGACCCAAGGCCGTACCCGGGCCTCACTCTAGTTGCGACTTAAATATCTCCAAAGGATTCTTGAAAGGTGAGAAATCACTATTAGCCAGAAAAACTGCAAATGGTCCCCTCCTCTCATGCCCAAGGGCCCAAGATACCCGTGAGACGCAGCTGTAGAGATCTCTTCCACCGCCCGTACCTTTGCAGCGTCCTCCTCTGCATCCCACTACGAAAATCCCCAAAGGACGTCCTCACGGTGAATGTGATCACTCTCCAGACACAGGAGAAAAGTTGAGGCTGGGGCACAGGAAGCCTCTGTGGGAACCAAAGCCACTTCCTGGGCTCTCTAGGAATCTTCTCTCGGTGGTTGTCCCCGAATTAACCCATTAGCTACCCTATGCTTACCTCCACTCAAGGGACTGCAGTTATAGGTTGGGGGCGGGGGGGGCGGGGACACAGGCCCTGCCTGGATCATAAGAAACAGGACTAAATCTTTAAATTTGGGAAGGATGCTGCTGTGGCCCACACTTCTTTCTGATGTAAAGCTTGCCTAAGCAGCTGGCATAAAATTGACACTAAAATTCAGCTGGAAAGCAGGGGTTCCCCAGCGTCCTCAGAAGGAGGCCCTCTAGTCTCTCTAGAAACATCAAAGAAACCAAACACATAACTAGGCACTTGTCTGGAGAGAGCAGTGGTCGCTCTCCCCCCATCTGCCACTTTCTTTTCTCCCCTTCAGTGGCCAAACTATTTGAAAGAAAGGCCACCTTCACTCTAGTCCTCTCCTCCCACCAGTCCTTCACACCTGTAGGCAGTAAACTGCCAGGATAGGCGGACACGGTGGCTCATGCCTGTAATCCTAGCACTCTGGGAGGCGAGGCGGGAGGGTCGCTCAAGGTCAGGAGTTCAAGAACAGCCTGAACAAGAGAGAGACCCTCCACCCCGCCCGTCTCTAATAAAAATAGAAGGAAATAAGCTGGACAACTAAAAATATATAGAAAAAATTAGCCGGGCACAGTGGTGTGTGCCTGTAGTCCCAGCTACTCACTCGGGAGGCTGAGGCAGAAGGATTACTTGAGCCCAGGAGTTTGAGGTTGCTGTGAGCTAGGCTGACACCACGGCACTCTAGCTCCGGCAACAGAGCAAGACTGTCTCCAAAAAAAAAAAAAAAAAACTGCCAGCATAGCCAATGCCATTGGTCCCGCAAAAGTAACCAGAGGTTCCTCCTCCTCCTATCCCCCAAGTTACCACTTTCTACTTTCCATGGCCTCTTCTCAGGCAACCAGGCTTATGCTGTTCTCTACTTTGAGAAACTCTCTAGTTGCTGGTTTCAGAGACCCCATTCCCTCCTAATTTCTTCCTTTCTGTTTCTTTGAAGCCCCCATTTCCACTCTAGCACAGGGGTTAGACACAGAGTAACCCTGGCTTTACCGCTAACTAGCTGGTGATCTTGATAAATTACTTAACTTCCCTGTGCCTAACTTTCCCAATCTATAAATGGGGAAATAGATAGGGATGTTGTGGGCATTAGTAGGGATTAGATAATAATTGTGAGCACTATTGTGAAAGGTGCTTAGAACAATGCCTAGCATGTTATAAACTGGGCCTACCCAATAATAGAAGAAAGTTCTGAGATTTCTTTGAGCCAGATAGTACTAGATGTCAGGTCACAGTGACTACAAGTTACGTAGCTGGACTGAAGTGTCAGTAAGTCCCTTAATACCAAGTGGAATGGAGAAGCTGCAAAATGCAAGTCTGGTAGGTTATTAAGGGGGAAAAAAAGCCACATAAGTACCTTCTTGAGTTTTTATTCTTCACTATATCCCTCTACAATTCAAAGGATGACAAAGAAGGGAGAGAACTTAAGAAAATGAGTGGTCCAAAAGGCTACTATAAATGAAAACTACTACAAAGTATTTTCACAGGAGGTATAAGACACTGTCCATAAAGTATTGTTAGCAAAATAAGTGAAACTGAATCTAATTAAGTTTATAGATCCCAATACTTGTGTACACGTGAGATACAGAAGCAAGTTAAGTTGGCAGTTTTCAAACCCTGTGTCACATTAGAATCACTGGGGAACTTTTAAAACATCCTGATACTCAGGCTGCAACCAAGATCAATTAAATCACAATGTCACAGGATGTGACTCGGGCATAAATAACTTTTAAAATTTCCTAGATGATTCCAATATCCAGGTAAGTTTGAGAATTAAGGAATTACATGATATTTTTAAAAAAGCAATCAGTCAAATTCACAACGTGGAACATTTTACAAGACAGAAGACCAAGGTTCTTCAACACATAAATGGCATTTAAAAAATGCAGGGGAGAAAGGAAAACTGTCATAGATTAAAAGAGACTGAATAGACATATCAACCAAGTGCAATGGTAAATCTTGATTGGACTCTAATCAGAACAAAACAACTGTAAAAAGACCTATTTGAAACAACTGGGAAAACTAAAACACAATGATATTAAGGAATTACTGTCAAGTTAGTTGTCATAATGATACTATGGTTATGTTTTTTAAAAAATCTTTGTTAGAAATTCATAACTGAAGTATTTGTCCCTGTGGGTGAACTGATACAATGTCTGGGGTTTGCTTTAAAATACTCAGAAAGTAAGAGAGAAAGAAATAAAGAAAATATCACAAACATGAAAATTGTTGAAGTTGGGCGAGAAGCATATGGGGGTTCATTGTAATATTCTGTCTATTGTTTACATATGTTTGAAGTTTTCCTGATTAATTTTCTTTTTCATTAAACAAAATCCTATCTTCCTTCATTCCCATATTATTCATTAGGTGGGGCCAAAGGAGGTCGGGGAGGAGGTGGCAGTCCAGCCCAGAGTGAGCGTGGAGCCCAAGCTGAGTGATGAGAGTGTCCACATGGGTGGAGGAGGGTGGAGGGTGGAGGAAGGATCTATGGTAGGAAAATTGACACATACATTACTACCATCTATTTCACTAGCCCCATTCCAATTTCACCAACCACACCATTTGAGGCCAACTAAGAGGAGTGAGAAAGCATGGGGAAATTGATTATATGGAGAAAGGATTGATCAAATAAGCAAATACAGTCATTCTTTGGTATTCTTGGGGGATTGGTTGTAGATCCCTGGAGGATACCAAAATCTGAGGATGCACACATCCCTAATATAATGGCAGAGTATAGCATTAAATATTTGCATATAAACTATGTCCCATATACTTTAAATCATCTCTAGATATACTTATAATACCTAATACAATGTAAATATCATATATATTTGTTATATTGTTTGTAATATTTTTATTGTTGTATTGTTATTTTTTATGTTTTTTAAAAATATGTTTGACCCATGGTTGGTTGAACCCATGGATATGGTGGGCCCACTGTATACTGAAGATATTAGGAGCCAGGTTTCTCACTGTCAGAGAGCTACAAACACAAAAAGAAAAAAGCCAAAATGAATTCTGTAGTATTTACTGGATTGGAATTAAAAGTGTAGGCCAGGAATGGTGGCTTATGTTTATAATCCTAGCAGAGGCTGAGGCAGGAGAATGGTTTGAGGCCAGGAGTTCAAGACCAGCTGGGCAACATAGCTATACCCCATCTCTACTAAAAATAAAAAAAATTAGCTGGGTACAGTAGCATGAGCCTATAGTCCCAGTTACTTGGGAGGCTGAGGCAGGAGGATCGCTTGGGCCCAAGAGTATGAGGCTATGCTGAGATATGATTGTACCACTGCACTTCAGTCTGGGCAACAGAGTCACACCCTGTCTCACAAAAATAAAAGTGTTAGAGTGAACTCAAGGTTCCACTATCTATAGTTACTTATAGACATAAATATAGATGTAGGTATGCAAGTGTATAGGTGTGTGTATAAATACACACACAAACACAGTCACATGATCCCCACATGAGCCAGATGTCTCTTGAAGAAAAGACTCTCAAAAGCTGACAGATTTCCAGTACTGATCAGGGTCCATATATCTTAGTCCTTCTCCACTGTTAAAAATCTCTCTTGCTCCTCCTAAATCAGAGGAGCCAAGGAAAGGGCATCTCCAATTCTTGCAGTAACTGTGAGTTTGAGCATCACAATAAACAACACAAACTATTTGGGAGATGCTCTTCCTTCTTAAGACTATCTCATCTCCCCACCCCTCCCACTCCCATATAGGAAAATGCCATTACAAAGAGAACTGACTGAAGACATTAACATCTAAAGAAATGGTAACAAAACCTAGTCATTAAGACACTAAAGATGGCCAGGCGTAGTGGCTCGCGCCTGTAATCCCAGCACTCTGGGAGGCCGAGGTGGGTGGATCATTTGAGCTCAGGAGTTCAAGATCAGCCTAAGCAAGAGCGAGACCCTGTCTCTACTAAAAATAGAAAGAAATTACTTGGACAGCTACAAAATGTATAGAAAAAATGAGCCAGGCATGGTGGCGTATGCTTGTAGTCCCAGCTACTCGGGAGGCTGAGGCAGAAGGATTACTTAAGCCCAGGAGTTGGAGGTTGCTGTGAGCTAGGCTGATGCCAGGGCACTCTAGCCGGGGCAACAGAGTGAGACTTTGTCTCAAAAAAAGAAAAAAGACACTAAAGATAATGTGCCCATTATAAGAATAAATAATAATAATTAATAACAGCAAATCTTTACATCATGTTCACTATATGGCAGGTACTATTTTAGACACTTTACATATATTAATTCATTTAATCCTCAAGACATAATCCTCACAACCTCATCTAATGAGTTAGGTGATATCATTATCCCCATTTACAAAGGAGTAAAATGCAGCATAGAGAGGTTAGAGATTGGCCAAAAGCCACATAGACAGTAACTGGCAGGACCTAAACCAGACAGGCTGACTCCAAAATCTGGGCTCTTAACGAGTAACACAACAGTAATTTAAAGAGGTTGATACTGATCTTGTCTCCAAGAGGAGCAAAGATTTAAAAGGTCCCATTTTTTAAGGCCTACATGATCCAAGAATCCCCAGTCTCCTAACAACTTAATGCACCAACCTCAAGAAGGCAACCTTGATGACAAGGCGTGGTGGCTCATGCCTGTAATCCTAGCACTCAGGGAGGTTGAGGCAGGAGGATCACTTGAGGTCAGGAGTTTGAGGTTGCTGTGAGCTAGGCTGACAACACAGTCCTCTACCCCAGGGGACAGAGTGAGACTCTGTATCAAAAAAAAGGGGCGGGGGGAACCTTGATGACAACACCACACCAAGACAAAGGGGTACCTCTTGTGAGCTTTTTGCAGAGACTATGGCTTAAAGGCTTCCTGGAAAGACAGGCTTTAGAAAGCTAGTGAGGGGAACTCCCTCACAGCCAGGGACCCTAAGAACTATACAGCTGGCTAGAGAAGAACAACCGAAGGAGGCACGACCCCACACCTGGAAGCAAGTGCCTAACTGGCATCTCCCATTTACCACATACTGACAAAATGTCTGAAACTAGCAAACCACCTGCACAGCAGAGCACAGAGGTCACTTCCAGGCCTCTCTAGCCACTTCCCCACCAGATCTGTCATTTGCTAGCTCCCCACCTACCTCTACCTCCCTCCTGTGCTGCTATTTCTTTTTTCTTTTTGAGGCAGAGTCTCACTCTGTCGCCCTAGGTAGAGAGCAATGGTGTCATCATAGCTCACTGCAACCTCGAACTCCTGTGCTCAAGCAATCCTCCTCCCTCAGCCTCCCAAGTAGCTGGGACTACAGGTGCATGCCACCATGACCAGCTAATCTTTCTATTTTTAGTAGAGACAGGGTCTCACTCTTGCTCAGGCTGGTCTCAACCTCCTAATTCTTCCACGGTTATGAAGACAAATGTCCCTCTTTTTAGGCATTAATTACTTAATTATTTAGAGGTGAGAAGAATCACAATGTCTGCAATTTTCTTTCAATTGAGTACAAAACAGAATCTTAAAAAATTAGTAATCTAGGTAAAGGCAATATGGGTATCTGCTCAACTTTTCTGTAGATTTGAAAGTTTTTAAAATAAAAATTTGGGGAAAAATGGAAAACAATTTTGAAAATTTTTGAGAAAGATAGTAAAACATTACCTGTGAAAGCAATTTCCTTTTTAGCATTCAATATCTAGTGCTTTCCTTAATGACTAAAATGTATTATTTAAAAAACTTACCCATATTCTTAAAGTTCTTCAAATATATTTCTGTTCTATACTAACGAATATTTGCTCATCCATAAATAAAATTTAGAAAATTAAAACCCATCCCCCCCATAAAAAGGTATGGTTGGGCATTTATTTTTATTCCTATAAGCACATGCTTTGCACCACTCTTTTTCTGCTAAGTCAGGGTTCAGCACACTACTGCCTACAGACCAAAATTGGCTGGCTTCCTGTTTTTGTATGGCCTGAGGGAGGAATGGTTTTTACGTTTTTAAATGGTTGGGGGAAAAAAAAGAATAATAAAATTTTTTATCAAAAAATTATTAATAATTAATAAATAATAATTATTATTAATAAGTAATAATAATTATTCTTTATCAAAAGAATAATACAATTTAGTGATATGGAAATTATATGAAATTCAATTTAGTGTCTATAAATAAAGTTTTATTGGAATACTGCCATATTCATTCATTTACATATTGCCTATGGCTGCCTTTGCCCTACAAGGGCAGATCCCCTGTTGAGCAAAATGTTATTCACCTAAAAAAGAATTTCATTCTTCTCATTAGATCTGTATTACAAATATTGTACTCAATTATTATAATATGAATAAGATAATTATATTCAATAAAAAAGTATGACAATCTGTTTTTTCTTTTGTTGTTAGTACATACATGGTATTCTCAATTTTGCCTCTTTGCCCACAAAGCCTGAAATATTTACTATTGGCCTTTTACACAAAAAGTTTGCCAACTCCTGTTCTAAGTCAAAGCTTTCCTAAAGATCAAAAATATATTCTAAAATTCATTTTCTGTGTACCTCTGAAAAAGGTATTCCACCAATCAATTTGTTAATATTTGAAATCCCCATCAGGCAGGCACTAAATGGATTAATTTTAAGTTATATCAAGTAACATTTACATATCCATTTCACTGGCCTATCAAATAGTTTATAACTCCAAAATAAAATTTACTTGCAGAGAATCCATAGTACTTACCTATCCATTGTGATACTTTCACTATACATGTGACCATTCATGTATAATGCTCCTCCTTGTTTGCCAGTTCCTAAATTAGTATGGTTTATGGTATGGCAGTGTTAATGGAAAAAAACCCAAACTCTGTAAAATAAATTAAAGGAGTTTATTTAGAGCCAAATGCGTGTGACTGACCTGGATGGAGCACATGGCCTCAAGAGGTCTTGAGAAAATGTGCTGGCAGTGGCTGATGTTCAAGGCATACATTGGTTTGGCCTGAAAAGGTCGGACATCTCAAGTGGGTGAGGGTGGTTGCAGGTTACAGGTGGATTTAAAGAGTCATTGATTTGTAATTGGTTAAAGAAATAAAGCTTTGTCTAAAGATTTGGAATGTTTTAACTTAAGGATATCTGTTAATCAGAAATAAGTCACAGGGATATTTACCAAAACTCAAGTGACCTGTTAAATAAATTGATGACCTGTAAGAGTGGTTCAAGCTTTATCTTGCATAGCCTTAGGCCTGTTAATTAGTATCTTACTGTTACAGAGACTATCTCCAAAAAAGGATTGGGGAGGTGGGCATGACGAGGAGTGTCTGACCCCCCCTTCTCTTAGCCAGCAACTCAGCTTTAGGGTTTTTCTGGGATCCTCTTGGCCAAGAGGGGGTTACCAAAAGCTCAGCACTTGTCCCCATGGCCACATCAGAAGAATGAGGAAAAGTGGTTTGACGTGAAGGAAAGAGAAGTTTATTAATTTGCTGGCAAATGAGGAGGTTGGCAGACTCCCATTTTAAAATAGCAATGCCCTGAAGAATACAGAGCTTTTAAAGGGGAGGTTTTCACCTTCAGGCTATAGCTGTTCAACTATAGTTGATGGTTCTGATTCATCACATCTTCTGCTAAAATAATCTCCTGACCTCCACCCTGCACCAGGGAAATTCCCTTGAGCCATCTCCTGTGGTAAAAGAACAAAGGACACTCCCCTGCCCCTCCCAACCACTGGCCTGAGGTAGGGATGCAGGTTTTAAATCCCAAAAGGAGTGGGGGAGGTTTTAGAGAGACAGAAATATTTTTACCCTTTTTCAGGCCATTTTCCCTGTTACAAGGGGGTCCATTCAGTTGGCTAGGAGAGGTTAAGATTTTAGTTTAGTTCAGAGCACCAATCCTTATCTCTTTCATGACATTACTAAAATTCTACTTAGAGCAAATGATACAATTTGGTCTTATTCAATTTAATTTCCCCATTTTATTGGTCAGAGTCCTAGCATCAGGAAGGCATCATTCTTAAGTTTTGACTTGTCTGTCCACTAACTGAGCAGGTCAACTTAACTAGAGAACAAAGACGATGGTAATGCCTATGTACATACTATGATCAGGGTGAAGTGATCTTGCCGAAACGTTTGCCATTTCAGATAGTGAGATCTAAAGTGTGTTCAGCAAGTTCCCAAACTACAAAGTTTCTTAAGAAATGTCCCTTGTTCTCCAGTCTTTGCCAAAGAAAAAGAAAAAAGAAAAAAAAGAAGAAATGTCCCTACATAAGGAGGCATCAACAAGACTGAGTTGGGTACTCTCATGTGTTTCTGGAGTAGAAAAGCCTGTGAATTTAAGAATTAAAATTATGACGCTGTCCTCAGTTGGCTCACGGGCTGAGCTCAAACTGATTCCAAAGCAAGTTCTGGTTCTTGCTTCCAGCAAGGCTGGGAAGTCATTGATTAAACGTATTTCCACCATAAAGATGGCGGACAAGTTCCTTTCAAAGGCGGCAAAAAGGAAGAGGGTTGGTAGTAAGGATCCTCCACCAAGGGGTAAAGATAAAGAGGGCGTAAGTCAGAATGAGAGAAACGAAGGGTGAGTAGCAAGACCGTAAAAGGTGAAAATCCAAGCAGGAGAAAGGGAATGTTTCAACAGTAAAGGGAATCGTTGCTGCGAATTCCTCGTTTTATGATCTGACGGGGCTTAGACTGGGGAATGTTAAGTCCTAAAATCAAGCGCGCCCACATTCCTTACCTACTTCCGACAAGGCGCCTCCACGCAACCTCCGCCGAGGCGGGCGCCTCACAACCTACGCGCGGATTCGTTCTCGCGCTGGCAACGCAGTAAGCGGAAGCTGTGAGCAGAAGACGGGGTGCCGGTGCTAGTGCGCCTGCGTAAACGGGAACCGCCGGCCCTGCGTTGACCGTTTGAAGCGCCGCTCATGGCTCCAGTATCCCGGCCCAGCTATGGCGAGGAGACTCCGGGCTTTCGGAGACGACGACGGAGCTCGTCGGGGAGCCCGCCATCCACTCAGTCCAGACCCTCCCGCTGGGGTGGCCGTTCCCGCTCTCACTCCCGCGGCCGTGAGGGCCCCAGGCCTCCGTGGAGTGAGTCGGGCGTGGGCGCTTCCTGCCCTCTTAGCCGCTGTGGGTCTCGAGAGTCGCCCCCGGGGCTCCGCAACCACGCCTTCTCTTCCTCTTCGATCTATGGTGAATACCGCTACCATCACCACCACTGTCCGGGCAACCGGCAGTGGGTAGAGGACTATGAGAAGGAGAAGGAGGAGAGCTACCGCCAGAGGAGGTTGAAGGAGAGAGAGAGGATTGGGGAATTGGGAGCCCCTGAGGTGTGGGGGTTGTCTCCAAAGTTTCCTGAGCCAGATTCTGATGAACATACCCCAGTTGAGGATGAAGAGGTAAAGAATGAGAAGAGCAGTTCAGATTCTAGCTTTGAAGAAAAAAGGAAAAAGAAGACCAGTCGTTCGAAAAACAAGAAAAAAAGAAAGAATAAGTCATCTAAGAGAAAACGTAGGAAGTGTTCTGAAAATAATGACAGTGATTCAGACTCTGACATGAATTCTAGCTCTGATGATGTTAAAAAGAGAGTAAAAAAAGCCAAGAAGAAAGAGAAGAAAAAGAAACACAGAACAAAAAAACTCAAGAAAAAGAAGAATAAGAAGACTAAAAAAGAATCCAGTGACTCAAGCTGTAAATACTCAGAAGAGGAGTTTCCAGAAGATACCTGGATTGAACAGTCAAAGATTGCAGATACCATGGATTTAATAGGTCCAGAAGCACCTATAATATATACCTCTCAAGATGAGAAACCTTTAAACTATGGTCATGCTCTGCTCCCAGGTGAAGGTGCAGCAATGGCTGAGTATGTAAAGGCTGGAAAACGTATCCCACGAAGAGGTGAAATTGGGTTGACAAGCGAAGAAATTGCTTCATTTGAATGCTCGGGTTATGTCATGAGTGGCAGCAGGCATCGGAGAATGGAGGCTGTGCGGCTGCGTAAGGAGAACCAGATCTATAGTGCCGATGAGAAGAGAGCCCTTGCATCCTTTAACCAAGAAGAGAGACGAAAGAGAGAAAATAAAATTTTAGCCAGTTTCCGAGAAATGGTGTACAGAAAGACAAAAGGGAAAGATGACAAGTAAGGATTTGTTCGTTACACAGCAGGACTTTTAACAACAAAAGTCTTGTATGACCAAAAGTATCAAAAGGCTTTCCAGTGCTACTGTACCTACAATGTTAATAAGCCCCTCAGAAAAAAGCTGCATTTTGAGATATTTTTGGCAATTTGTTTTTTCTTTTAACTTTAAAAAGTAATATGTGCACATGGTTTAAAAAATATTTAAACGTTACACAAGGAGAGTTAGTAAAAAATGAATCCTTCACCCTAGTCCC
This sequence comes from Lepilemur septentrionalis, assembly GCA_963573855.1. Taxonomy (NCBI): domain Eukaryota; kingdom Metazoa; phylum Chordata; class Mammalia; order Primates; family Lepilemuridae; genus Lepilemur; species Lepilemur septentrionalis. Next base: position 4,057 of record CAUYMX010114081.1, on the reverse strand, counting down.
TGACTCTTCTCCCCGAAGAAATCTCTTTTTGTTGCTTTCTATATCTGTCCATAAGTTATGTGTGTATACAAGGGTATATGTTGCAGGATAGGGTTAGAGCTGTTAAAGTTTTTTTCTCCCTCTTGCTCTGAGCTTTTGTGTCTCTTGGAGGGCTTCATTGCCTCATGGAGCCATTCATTTGCCCCAGGGAGGACCAAAAGAACTCAAGAAAGAACAAAGGATGCAATTGAGTGTATATTTCTGGTTGCAGTTAGCTGACAGAGTTAGAAAATAAAGGAGATAGGTTGGACATGGTAGCTCATGCCTCTAATCTTAGCACTCTGGGAGGCCAAGGTGGAGAATTGCTGATCTCAGGAGTTCAAGACGAGCCTGAGCAAGAGCAAGACCCTCTCTCTACTAAAGATAGAAAAATTAGCCGGGCGTCCTGGTGAACACCTGTAATCCCAGCTACTTGGGTGGTTGACACAGGAGGATGCTTGATCCTAGGAGTTTAAGGTTGCAGTGAGCTATGGTGACGCCACTGCACTCTACCAGGGGCAACAGAGCAAGACTCTGTCCACCCCCCTCCCCAAGAAAAGAGGAAGAAAATAGAGGAAACATACTGGTTCTTATAACTGAAAAGTCTAGAAGGAGGATGAGTTTTCTGCATGGCTTTAATTGGACTTTGGCTTCTTTCTCCACCTTCCTTTTGCATGGATCATTTTCCTCAGGCTGGTTTCCCTTATATAACAAAAGGGCTGCTAAAGCTCCTAAGTTTGGATACGTTTTTCCTGGTCCACTTACGAAGAGAGAAAGAACATTTCTGATATTGCATTCCAAATGAGAATCAAGATTCACCTCAGTTGCATAAGCTTAGGTCACATACCTATTCAAAACAAGTGCTGTTGCCTGGGAAATAGAATGGCCTACTCCTGGAGCTGTAGACGTGGTCAGTTTATGGACTACATGAGGAAGGAATGGATATGTGAATGAAAATCAGGGTAATGTTGAGCAGGAGGGATAGACAACCAACAAATGCCAACTGGGCAAGGTGGCTCTCGCTTGTAATCCCAAATACTTGGGAAGCTTGGGTCCAGGAGTTCAAGACAGCCAATGTATGCACATTACAGTTTTCCGTGATTTTTGTATTTTTAAGCTACAGCTGCTAGAATGAGAATTTTTTTTTTTTTTTTTTGAGACAGAGTCTCATTTTGTTGCCCGGGCTAGAGTGCCATGGCATTAGCCTAGCTCATAGCAACCTCAAACTCCTGGGCTGAAGCGATCCTTCTGCCTCAGCCTCCCAAGTAGCTGGGACTACCGGCATGCGCCATCATGCCCGGTTAATTTTTTCTATATATATTTAGTTGGCCAATTAATTTCTTTCTATTATTAGTAGAGATGGGGTCTCGCTCTTGCTCAGGCTGGTTTCAAACTCCTGACCTTGAGCAATCCTCCTGCCTCGGCCTCCCAGAGTGCTAGGATTACAGGCGTGAGCCACCCCGCGCCCGGCCTAGAATGAGAATTTGATTTTTTTAAAACATAGAATAGAGAGTACATGTGCTGAAAGTAAAAATTTTTTTGAAGAAAAGTTTGGCTTTGACTTACTAGAAGCCAAATCCTGATTGAAGAGGACATAGGGTTTTATTCATAAAAAGAGATAAAAAAGAAAAGATGAAGATCCAGGATGCATAAGTAGATTAGGGCCACCTAGACTGGTAAGAGAAAGAAAAAATGATAAACTATAAAGGAGGAGGTAGATGGTAGAGTTCGTGAAGAGGAGAACAAATCAGGAGGGACCACATGGACAGGAGAGTTAGCATTGAGAAACTGGCTAGCACCAGTCTTGGGGAGTGAGCTCCATTCATGGTCTCATAAGGCCTTTGTTGTCATTCACTAATAACTGCCTGAACCTTGAGACTTTAGTTCAATACTAATGACACTGCCTCATTTGGTTAACCCTCTTTTCAAAATTCAAAACACTGGTTAAGTCCCACAGAGCTGAAGGTGAAAGGGTGGGGTTCTAGAACATGGCAGGGCAGTGTGATGTGGAAGGGCACCTTTACCCCAGTATGTGACATGGTTGACACTGGACCACACCAGCTTGATATTTTCTCCAAAGGGGCTTGGGGAACATTGATGATAGCCGTGTTGTTACATATGCATATTTCCATTTTTAGAAACCATGCCATACTGTACATAGGAATCAACACCTTGCTTTTTTCACTTAATATCTTGGAATTGTTTTATATTAGTACATATAAATCTACCTCATTCTTCGTTGTAATCTCTATAGTATTCCATTATATGGAAGGACCATTTTTTGTTGGATGTTTAAGATGTTTTCCTATATTTTGCTATCACATAGTACTGTAGTGAAAATCTTTGTGGATTTGTGACAGTATATCTGTAGCATATTCATCTAAAATTAGCATTATTGGGTCAAAAGAATCCTTTGAGTCATCTAGAAATGCTAACCTCCAAGTAGAATTATTGGATCAAAGGGAAAATATTTATTAGGTGCTTTCTATGTGCTAAGTACTGTAGCAGTTAATGTGGATAAACAAAAGCGAGTTAGGCTTAATCCCTGCCATTATAGAATTTTACATTCTATTGGTTGAGACAGACTTACAAAAGTTAACAGACAAATAGTTACAAACTGCAGTATGATATGAAGAAAATGAACAGCTAGAGACAGTAACAGGGACTTTTTTGATAGGCTGGTCAAGGAAAGTCTAACAATGTCACATTTAAGCTCTACATACTTTTACGTTTTAATAGATACTGCAACACTGCCTTCTATGTTTACATACTTACCGACATCATCATCAATATTGTACTTTCAAACTTTTGATCTTTGCCAATCTAATAGGTGAAAAACGGCATTTCATTTTTTGATTTTATTTCTTTAAGAGTAAGACAGAGCATCTTGGCCAGGCTCAGTGGATCACGCCTATAGTTCTAGCTACTCAGGAGGCTGAGGTGGGAGGATTGCTTGAGCCCAGGAGTTCAGGGTTATACTGAACTATGATGGTGCTGCCACACTCCAGCCTGGGTGAGACAGTGAGACCTTGTCTCTTAAAAATAAATAAAAATAAATTTTTAAATGTTTTTAACAGCATCTTTTAATGTATTTACAAGTCTTTTTTAATCCTTTTGTGTGGGTGTGAACTGTTCACATTATAACCTTTGTCCATTCCCCTATAGGGTTGTTGGTCTTTTTCTTATTGACTATAAAAACTCTTTAAATAAAAATAAATTAGGTTTCTATCTCATATTTTGCAAATATTTCTCCCTGTTATTTGCCTTTTGACTGTTTTTTTTTTTTTTTTTGAGACACAGTGACTTCTTGTAATCCTAGCACTCTGGGAGGCCGAGGCGAGCGGATCGCTCCAGGTCAGGAGTTCAAAACCACCCTGAGCAAGAGCGAGACCCTGTCTCTACTAAAAATAGAAAGAAATTAATTGGCTAACTAAAAATATATAGAAAAAATAAGGTGGGGCATGGTGGCGCATCCCTGTAGTCCCAGTTACTCGGGAGGCTAAGGCAGAAAGATCACTTGAGCCCAGTAGTTGGAGGTTGCTGTGAGCTAGGCTGACGCCACGGCATTCTAGCCCAGGCAGCAGAGTGAGACTGTGTCTCAAAAAAAAAAAAAAAAAGAAATTTCGTTTCCTCCTTGGCAAAAAGAAAAAAGAAACCATTAGTATCGCTTTATTATTTAACTCTGCTCAAACAGGAAGTTGCGAAGATCAAATAACTTGTCTTAACCATCAGTGTTACATTGAGTTTTATTCAATGCTGACAAAAAGCCCAAGAAAGCAAACTAGTGAAGGTACTGCTGATTAATTTACAGTTGATAAATTTTATGGAACATCATAAATTTTCTCATAGGCTATTATTTTATGACTTTAACGAATTATCTAAAATAGTGCTTCATGATGGCCGGGCACGGTGGCTCACGCCTGTAATCCTAGCACTCTGGGAGGCCGAGGCGGGTGGATTGCTCAAGGTCAGGAGTTCGAAACCAGCCTGAGCAAGAGCGAGACCCCGTCTCTACTAATAATAGAAAGAAATTAATTGG
>CAUYMX010114079.1:0-10314 GCA_963573855.1 Lepilemur septentrionalis | reverse complement strand
AACAAATAAGGAAAAAATTTAATTTGTGTTCCCATTCGTTCTTTCTACCAGGTCATATCCTTGGCCTGAGTCATATATCACAATAAACTCTAGATAAATTAAATATTTAAGTATAAAGAAAGAAAATGTAAAATTTGTAGAAGAAATATTGGTAAATATTTAAACATCTGAGGGTGGGAAAAGCCTTATCAAGGGTAGTTCCAAAGGCAATATCTATAAGGCAAGAGATTGATAGGTATGATTACAGAATTTGAAACTTTCTTCTGCAAAAGTAACACCATAAATAAAAGACAGAGACAAACTGGTAAAAATATTTGCATTATACATGACAAACGGTTATTTGTCTTTAATGTATACAAGTCTCATGGATTAATAAATATACACACACATTAGAGCATGGACAGAGAACATAAATACAAATGTCTAATAAATGACAAAAAACTTCAACTTTTTTAGTAATTGAAATGGAAATTAATAACAAGCTACCATTTTTACCTGTCAAAATGGTAGAGATTTTGTAAAATGCTAATATTGAGTTTTGATTGGAGAAAAACAGGAATAGAATGACCACTTATAGAAATATAAATTGGTACAACTTTTCTAGAGGGCAATTTGTAAGTAAGAAAAACCTTAAAATGAGTGTGCCTTTTGATCCAGCAATATTTTTTTTGGTAATTTAACCTAAGGAAATTTGTACCAAAATGTAGCTACAAAAATGTTCAGGAATTAAATTGGTTAAACAAAAACTATGTCACCATTTAAAATGATATTGTGGAATATGAATTGACTTGGAAAGATGGTTGTCATATGTGGTTAAACAGAGAGACAAAGGCAATTACAAAGCAGTGTCAGAAGTCAGTTCTGTGGTGTATATATGTGTGTGTATATATATATATGCATTTGTATGAGCAAAAGACAGTTAAGGGTATTTTTAAAACTTTATTGAGGGTTTTTTTTTTTTTTTTTTGAGACAGAGTCTCACTCTGTTGCCTGAGCTAGAGTGAGTGCCGTGGCGTCAACCTCGCTCACAGCAACCTCAAACTCCTGGGCTCAAGTGATCCTTCTGCCTCAGCCTCCCAAGTAGCTGGGACTACAGGCATGCGCCACCATGCCCAGCTAATTTTTTCTATATATTTATAGTTGGCCAATTAATTTCTTTCTATTTGTAGTAGAGATGAGGTCTTGCTCTTGCTCAGGCTAGTTTCGAACTCCTGACCTTGAGCGATCCGCCTGCCTCTGCCTCCCAGAGTGCTAGGATTACAGGCGTGAGCCACCTCGCCTGGCCACTTTATTGAGTTTTAATTTACATGTCGTAGAATTCTTCCATTTAAAGTGTATGATTCAATGAGTTTTAATAAGTTTACACAGTTATGCAGGCATCACATTTCAGTTAAAGAAATTTTTCTTTTCTTGCATACCTGTATTTTCTTCTGCTCTACACTAGGTAGGTATAACTGGTAGTTTTGAAAGTTAAATTCCCCCTTCACTACTGACTCCTCCAAAAAGGAAGACACAAAACATGAAGCATCAAAATAATAATGATAGTGAAAACATTCTCCAAAGAACAAAAAAGATAACAAGCAAATACACTTTGACTTTTGTAGAGAGATCAAATACTTGCAGAGAGATCAAAGGACCTGCTTTCAGTTTGTGTAAGTGTGCCTATTTGCAAAAGGGCTTTTACTGTTTCACTCCCACCCACCCGCTCTTTCTCTGACTGTGCTGATCCTCCCAACATATTTCATCTTAAAGGGATAAAGAGTTTTCGTACAGGGGCCATTAAAATTCCTAATTCAGCCTTAGTTCTTAAAAGTAAAAGGAACTAGGCTTGATAAACATAAAGAAACATGAATTCAAGAAATAAATAGGAAAAAAAGGCCAGGCATGGTGCTTCACGCCTGTAATCCTAGCACTCTGGGAGGCCAAGGCAGGAGGATCACTTGAGGCCAGGAGTCTGAGACCAGCTTGAGCAAGAGCAGGACCCCTGTCTCTACAAAAGAAAAAAGAAAAAGAAAAATTAGCCAGTAGTAGTGGTGCATGCCTGTAGTCCCAGCTACTTGGGAGGCTGAGGCAGGAGGATTGCTTGAGCCTAGAAGTTTGAGGTTATAATGAGCTGTCGTGATGTCACTGCATTCTAGCCTGGACAAAAGAACAAGACTATGTTTGAAAAAGCAAAACAAAACAAAAAATAATAGGAAAAAACGAAAAAATAAATAGGAACACAAAATCAGAAAAGAAAAAATGTTAATGAAACAGATTGCTTTTTCAAAGGTCAACATGTAATAATCAATTGTTACAGTTGTGAAAACTGTATGATATGTAGAGCCAGGCACTGTGGCTCATGCCTGTAATCCTAGCACTCTGGGAGGCCAAGGCAGGAGGATCACTTGAGATCAGGAGTTCAATACCAGCCTGAGCAAGAGCAAGACCTGGTCTCTACCAAAAATAGAAAAAATTAGAGCCAGGCATGGTGGCGCATGCCTGTAGTCCCAGCTACTTAGGAGGCTGAGGCAGGAGGATTGCTTGAGCCCAGAAGTTTGAGGTTACTGTGAGCTAGGCTGATGCCATGGCACTCTAGCCCAGGAGACAGACTGAGACTCTGTCTTAAACAAACCCCCCCAAAATTGTATGATATGTACACAGTAAAAAACGCTGGTTTGCCACACTGCAAAACCACAATAATTTTCCAACTTTAAGCATCTTCTGCCATCAGATCTACAAATGCCAGAAAAATAGGGGTGAGATTTGATATTTTCTGAAAGTTTTATTCTACCCAAACACATTTTGCTGTATAGAAATGGACCACACATAAAATATACATATACCTATGTTTCACTGTTAGTATGTAAGCTAGTGCTAGAATAAATATGAAAATATGGGGGGGGTGAAATGCCAAAGCCCATTCATATCAAAGGATTAAAAAAAATCCAAAGATATATTTTCACATAATAGGATCATAGAATATTATGCTATGACATAGTAGTTATCTCTATTTCAACCTCTTTATTTTACGAATGAGAAAATCAGAATGATTATAATTTGCTCATAGTGATATTATTACCTATTTACTGTCAAAAAACTTAAAACTCTAATCTCTTTCTTCTTAATCCTAGTATTTTTTCCTTTAATCCTTGCTTTAATGGGAGGCAATACAGTAGAGGCTCCAGAGTTTGAGTGCTTGGTTTCAAATCCTGGATGACTACCTAACTGACTATGTAATCTTAGGCAAGTTACTCAGTCTTTCTGGGTTTCATCTGTACAGTGGAGGAACTAATAGCACTTAGTTCAAAGAAGCGTATAAAAGTTGACTGAGATAGCATATATAAAGTGCCTAATAGAGTATCTGACACATAGTAAGAATTCAATAAACATTAAGTATTTATTGTTCAGTGTAAATACAGTTTTAAAATGATAACGTGATGGGTGGGAGTGTGACTAAAAATATGTAGACCAAAGGGTCAAAGAAGTTGAATTTGTGTGTGGAGGCAGGGAAGAGAGAAAAGGTCATGACGTGAAGAGGCAAAGTATGAGTCAGGAAACAAACTAGGACTGAGTTAGTTAGAGCAAGATAACCAGAAAGAAACTGGTCCATGGGAGAAATGTTAAATAAAGAATGGACCGAAAGCTCTGTAGATTTTGGGATACAGTTGAATTATGGGATATGGGAGAATTGTGGGTCTTCGGGTCTTAGCAGGAACGGGCTTCAAAGACCATGCTCCCTGAACCAAGGCTAAAGAGAGGGAGAGCCTTATATACTTGTTTGCCTAGGGAAACTGAAGAAAAGAACTGAAATCTGAAGTGCGAGTAGAAATACCAAGGGATTAATAAGATATATCAGGCGTCTTTGGGGAAACACAGGCAAAAGAGAGCCTGACAGGTACCAGAAAGGACTAAGGCCAAGACACTGGACAGTAAGTGCAGAGAACCATGAAACACTCCAAGGCAAAGCTTCCTATAACCATTGGTTCTTTTTTAAAAAAACCTAATTCTTTATACTCTTAAAAAGCTGGCCCAGGTATGCTGTATGATGTGATTTGTAACACCTTCCCAAACAGTTAAAGGCCGGAAAGTTTGGTCTTGGAGTGAGAGCTAGTTTCAGGTGGTAGATGCAGCCATACTCATTAACCACTGGTAATATAAAGAGACTTTTGTCCATATGTTTATAGCATTTTGTCACCAGTTTTTCCAGGGGTATTGTTCAAAGTTACCGAAACGACAGCACTCGTAAGAGTTCTATGGACCCTATCTCGAACTTTTCTTCTGAGATGATAGCACTCCATATGCATACTCTCTCTTAAACAGCCAGGAGTATTAGAAATTAGAATCTTTATGATAAATTCTTGATTCAGCAGAATGTCCAAACAAGCAGAATTGACTGGATTTAGAGCTGGAAGGGACTTTGGAAGTCCTTAATTTTATAGAAGGAGAAAATGGGGCTCAACAGGGTAGACTGGCTTACCTATCATCAAAGTGATCAAAATGGCAGAGCTGGCACTAAAATTTCAGTCACTTAATTTTTAGTGCAATGCTCTTTCCACTGTCATGGGTTATTAAAATTGCATATTTAAACTGGCCTTTTAGAAAATTCAGGCCGGGCGCGGTGGCTCACGCCTATAAACCTAGCACTCTGGGAGGCCAAGGCGGGAGGATCACTTGAGCTCAGGAGATCGAGATCAGCCTGAGCAAGAATGATACCCCGTCTCTACTAAAAATATAAAAAAATCAAATAAAAAAAAGAAAGAAAATTCAGTCCAGGGGTTCCTAAATTGCCCAGAACTGGTGCTGGACTGACTATAAAAAATTATTAATAATGCTTCTTGGAGATACATATCTTGGGTTCCATCTCCAGAGATTCTGTTTTAAGTATGGTCATGTTATGGAATCTGTATTGTTAAAAATTACCCAGTTAATTATCTTGATCAGTCGGGCCTAGGACGCATTCTCTATGCCGGTCTCATCAGATGTATCAGAACCATCAATAACATTCATATAGTTTTTGCTTGAATACCTCCATAAAATCTACTATATAAGTCCTTTTTTTTTTTTTTTTTGAGACAAAGTCTCACTCTGTTGCCCAGTCTAGAGTACTGTGGCATCAGCCTAGCTCACAGCAACCTCAAACTCCTGGGCTCAAGCGATCCTCCTGCCTCAGCCTCCTAAGTAACTGGAACTAGAGTCATGCACCACCATGCCAAGCGAATTTTTTTTAAATATATATATATTTTTAGTTGTCCAGCTAATTTCTTTCTATTTTTTTTTTTAGTAGAGATGGGGTCTCACTCTTGCTCTGGCTGGTCTCGAACTCCTGAGCTCAAACAATCCACCCGCCTTGGCCTCCCGGAGTGTTAGGATTACAGGCATGAACCACCACGCCCAGCCTATAAGTAAGTCCTTGATAGCATGATACCTAAGCAGAGAAGGATGAGGATGGGTTTAGCATTTATTATAATCTTTGGAAAGCTCTAATCAAGTTTAGACAGAGCAATAGGATTTCTCCATGTCTTAACAGTCAATTGGGCTCAGATGTCAATTTTCACATAATCTGGGGCTATATTAATGGAAACATGGAAAGAGGCAGAAGATTTGTTGAGTTCAATGGTAGAAGCCAGGAAGCTGGACTTAATGATACTCTTCCATAAATTAAGACTGTGTGTCCAGAATCACCTGAGCTCATACTCCTTGGCACTCATAATTAAGGTTTTGCTACCAAATATATCAGTGTATACATCATTTTGAGGTAGCTATGTAGAGAATAAGCAACAAATTTATTATGAAAGCTGTTGTACTATTACAATTAACATAGTAATATAATTTAGTTAATTTCAGAATTCATTTCCCCCTTTTCATTCCTAAAGAACCTTGTTTGACTATACCGCCTCTCCTATGAATTCTATATGACTCTTTGAAGCTACCTAATCCTCAGACCTAGTTGCTTTATTCTAACTAATGCAACAAGGCACTCCTACTTCCATGCCAGTGTTAGTTATTTGTGTCAGAACTGGGCTTAAGACAGTCAACACATAGAATTCTTATGGTGGCTGTTGTTGCTCTGGCAGAAAATCTAAATTGACCAATCAAACTGAAGGGAAAGACTTATATTCCATAATAGGTTAGAGGTTTCCCTTCTCTCTCTACCTATAAGTGAATGATGATACATGTTACCACTACTGCTGCTGGAAGCCACCATGTGACCAAGAAGGAAGCCACTTGAGTATGAACCCACCAGACTGAGAAGGGCAGAGCTGAGAGACTAGCATAGAAAATGGAGCCAGAGCCTGGCCATAGACACCCAAACCACTGGACTTTGTTTTGTGAGATAATAAAATTCCATATTGTTTTAGCCTGTGTGAGTTAGGCATCATTATATATAGCTGAAAATATCCTAACTATCCATGCATAAAATATTATTATGAGGATGCCAGGGAAGAGGGAGCAGGGGATATATGGGAAATCTCTGTTCTCTTAATTTTGCTATGAACCTAAAACTGCCCTAAAAAAATAAAAGTCTTAAAAAAAATAGGCCAGGTGCAGTGGCTCATGTCTATAATCCTAGTGCTTTGGGAGGCCAAGGTGGGAGGATCACCCACCTCACCCACCTACAGACAGCTCATGTCTGTAATCCTTGTGCTTTGGGAGGCCAAGGTGGGAGGATCACTTGAAGCCAAGAGTTTGAGACCAGCCCAGGCAACATAGTGAGACTCTGTCTCTAAAAATAAAAAAAAAAAAATCACTAGCTGGGCATGGTGGTATGCACTTGAGCCCCAGTAGTCTCAGCTACTCAGGAGGCAGAGGCGGGAGAATCACTTGAGCACAGAGTTCGAGGCTGCAGTGAGCTATGATCGTACTGCTGCACTTCAGCCTGGATGACAGAATGAAACCCTATCTCTAAAAAAATAATAATACAATAAAATTACTGTAATGTGGCCTGCTCTAAATCTTCACATCATAAGAAAATTATATTTGATAATCTAATCAATGAGTGTACGACCTAGAATCTCCAAATCTCTGTCTTTATCACTAAGAGTTCATTTATATGGCTATTATCCTACCTATACAATCTGTAAACACTTATTAAAGGACAGTCTGAGGGAGCTTATCTGACTGCATTCAGGAGCTAAGGTCTGATGTTCACTTAACAATAGGTAATGAATCTACACAAAAGATTTATTTATTTATTAAGCACTTGCAAAGACTGAAAGGTGAGGCCATCGAGATACAAGCAAAACTAGGGAACTATAGTGTCAAGGATGCAGGAGGAAAATATGTTTTGAGAAAGAAAAATCAGCTATTCAAGTGCTGCAGGAAGCTCTCTTGGAATTTAGAATGCAAGTGAATAGGCAATATATCACACACTATAAAACATAGTTGCAAGTTGCATATAATCAATGTGATGTGAATTCAAAGGCTATAAATTCTAGCTCCTTCCTACTCAAACTGTTTTATAGTTTTTCCTCTCACATTTAGGTCTATGACCCATTTTGAGTAAAATTCTTTTTGTATGGTGTAAATATATGGGTTTATATTTTTTAATTTTATTTTATTTTGTGATTGTGGGGGTACAAAAGTTTAGGCTATGTATATTGCCCTTGCCCCACCTGAGTCAGAGCTTCAAGCGTCTCCATCCCCCAAATGGTGTGCACCACACCCATTAGGTGTGTATATACCCATTCCCTCTCATCTGCTCAACACCCAGTGAATGTTATTACTATATGTGCACTTAAGTGTTGATCAGTTAATACCAATTTGATGGTGAGTACATGTGGTGCTTGGAATGCTACATGTGGTATTCTTGGGATACTTCACTTAGTAGAATGGGTTCCAGCTCTATCCAGGATAATACAAGAGGTGCTATATCACCATTGTTTTTTGTGGCTGAGTAGAACTCCATCGTATACATATACCACATTTTATTAATCCACTCATGTATTGATGGGCATTGGGGCTGTTTCCACATCTTTGCAATTGTGAATTGTGCTGCTGTAAACATTCTAGTGCAGATGTCTTTTTTTATAGAATGTCTTTTGTTCTTTTGGGTAGATGCCCAGTAATGGGATTTCTGGATCAAATGGTAGATCTACTTGTGTCTCTTTGAGGTATCTCCATATTGCTTTCCACAGTGGTTGCACTAGTTTGCAGTCCCACCAGCAGTGTATGAATGTTCCTATCTCTCCACAACCATGCCAACATTTATTGTTTTGTGACTTTTTGGTAGAGGCCATTCTCACTGGAGATAAGTGATAACTCATTGGGGTTTTATTTGCATTTCCCTGATGATTAGAGCTGTTGAGCATTTTTTCATATGCTTGTTGGCCATTAGTCTATCTTCTTTTGAAAAGTTTCTGTTCATATCCTTTGCCCACTTTTTCATAGGGTGGTTTGATTTTTTTCTTGCTGATTTTCCTGAGTTCTATATATATTCTAGTTACCAGCCCTTTATCGGATGTGTAACATGCAAACATTTTCTCCCATTCTGTAGGTTGTCTATTTACTCTCATGATAATTTCCTTGGCTGTGCAGAAGCTTTTTAATTTGATCAGGTTACATTTATTTATTTTTGTTGTTGCTATGATTGCCTTTGGGTCTTCTTCATAAATTCTTTTCCTAGACCAATGTCTATAAGAGTTTTTCCAACATTTTCTTCTAGAATTCTTAGAGTTTCACACCTTAGGTATAAGTCTGTTATCCACTGTGAGTTGATTTTTGTGAGAGGTGAAAGGTGCGGATCCTGTTTCAGTCTTCTACATGTGGCTATTCAGTTTTCCCAGCACCATTTATTGAATAAGGATTCTTTCCTCCAGTATATGTTTTTTTCTGCTTTGTCAAAGATTAGATGGCTATATGAGGATGGTTTGATATCTGGGTTCTTAGTTCTGTTCCACTGATCTATGTCTCTGTTCTTGTGCCAATGCCATGCTGTTTTTGTTACTATAGCCTTGTAGTGTAGCTTGAAGTCTGGTAAATTGATGCCTCCCAATTTGTTCTTTTTGCTTAAGATTGGTATTGCTATATAGGATCTTCTCTGGTTCCATATGAAGCATAGAATTATTTTTTTAGATCCTTATCGCTGGTCTACAAGCCTCTGGGGGCCTTTCTCCTTCCAGTTCTCCTCTGCAACTTCTTCCTGTGGAGTCTCTGGTAGTTTCAGGAACCCTTCCTTCTGACCCTCATCCGATCTATGTTGGTCTGCCTGTTTATTTTTTTTTTTTCACTTTCTTCTAAAATCTGTCTTTCTTGCGGAGACACTCTGGCTGGCGGTTTTTCTCATCTGCCATCTTGCCCCTGTATGGGTTTATTTCTGGACTATCAGTTCTGTTCTATTGATATATATGTCTATCCTTCTGCCTGTCCCATGCTGTTTTGATTATTGTAGCTTTGCAGTAAGTTTTGAAATTAGGAACTATACATCCTCCAATTTTGTTTCTTTTTCAAGTTGGTTTTGGCTATTCTATGTACCTCATATTGGATATTCCATGTAACTCGTATTCTATGAATTTTAGAATCAGCTTATAAATTTCTGCAAAAAGGGATTTTGGTAGGTATTGCATTGAATCTATAGATTAGTTTGGCAAGGACTGCTGTCTAAACAATATTAAGTCTTTCAGTCCATAAATATGGGATATCTTTCCATTTATTTAGATCTTTAAAAAATTTTTTCAACAATGTCTTATAGTATTCAATATACAAGTATTGTACATCTTTTGTTAAATTTATGTCTAAGTCTTTTATTCTGTTTGGTGTTATTGTAAATAAAATTGTTTTTCTTAATTTCATTTTAAGAATGTTAATTGCTAGTATACAGAAATACAATTGATTTTTGTATATTGATCTTATATCTCACAACCTTGCTGAACTCATTTATTAGTTTAATGAGTTTTACCTGTAAATACCCCCATGTAATCACCAGCAAGGGATGGGAGTATTGGAAATGTGCAATACCCCCATCATTACTGTACCTTCCCAAAGGTAACCACCATTTTTTTTTTTCTGAGACAGAGTCTCAATCTGTTTCCTGGGCTAGAGTGCCATGGCGTCAGCCTAGCTCACAGCAACCTCAAACTCCTGGGCTTAAGCAATCCGTCTGCCTCAGCCTCCCAAGTAGCTGGGACTACAGGCATGCGCCACCATGCCCGGCTAATTTTTTCTATATATATATTTAGTTGGCCAATTAATTTTTTTCTATTATTAGTAGAGACGGGGTCTCGCTCTTGCTCAGGTTGGTTTTGAACTCCTGACCGTGAGTGATCCGCCCGCCTCGGGCTCCCAGAGTGCTAGGATTATAAGCGTGAGCTACCGCGCCCAGCCAGGTAACCACCA
>CAUYMX010114076.1:0-20126 GCA_963573855.1 Lepilemur septentrionalis | reverse complement strand
TCATCACAGTGAAATCCCAATAAACACCACAATGACATAACATTTATCAACAGAGACAATGTCTATCATCACAACGTACCAAAACAACAAAGGTTGCTGTGGATGTTGAGAGATATGAACACTCATACACTGCTGGTGGGACTGCAACCTAGTACAACTACCATGGAAACTTATATCGAGATACCTCAAAGAGCAGTAATTAGAACTACCAATTGATCCAGCAATCCCAATACTGGACATCTACCCAAAGGAACAAAAGACATTCTATAAAAAAGACATCTGCCCTAGAATGTTCATAGCAGCACAACTCACAGTGACAAAGATGTGGAAAAAACCCAAGTACCCATCAATACATGAGTGGGTTAATAAAATGTGGTATATATATACCATGGAGTTCTACTCAGCCACAAAAACAATGTGATCTAGCACCTCTTGTATTATCCTGGATAGAGAGGGAGCCCATTCTACTAAGTGAAATATCCAAAGAATGGAAAAACAAGCACCACCTGTACTCACCATCAAATTGGTATTAACCGAGCAACACTTAGGTACACATATAGTAGTAACATCCATCAGTGTTGGGCAGATGGGAGGGGGAGAAGGGGATGGGTATATACACACCTAATGGGTGCGGTGCACACTGTCCAGGGGATGGACCGCTTGAAGCTCTGACTCAGGTGGGGCAAAGGCTATATGTAACCTAAACATTTGTACCTCCATAATATACTAAAATAAAAAAAGTTAAAAAATAATAGTAATTACAATAATAATAATGTTTCACCCTACTTCAGACAATCACTCCACATTTTTGAGTTTGTAGAGATGTTTCTTGAGAGTGTAGTTTATGCTCATTTCCACTGTGACAAGATTTGCATTTGCTGTACTTAATCTCTGACTTTTATTCTGTTTTCCTAGAGGTTACCAATGGCTTCTGGAAACACATCTCCTCTTGGTTCACACTTTACCTCCTGTCTTTATCTTGTCTGCAGCACTTGACATCTGCTGACCACAATGTTTTTTTGGAAAGTTCCAATATTTACTAGGAAGTGACCTTGACAAATCAATTAATATTTAAGTCTTAGTTTTATCATCTATGAAATGAGGACAATAATATAAACTGTCTCACAAGATTGTTGTGAAGATTAAATGAGATATTTCATATAAACTATGTGTCAATAGAGGGCCTAGTGCACAGTTGATAGTTAACATTTATTACATATTAGTATTCTAATAAAAGTATCTGATAGTTTAATATAGAAATTAATAATACTAAGAATCAGTAGAAGAACAGAGGAGGCTGTGATTAATTCTTCATTGATGGGGAAAGTAACATTTCAAATATGTCTTGAAGAATGAGTTTGATTAGCCAACTAAATGTGGAAAAAGAATATTTTAAATAGGATAGCTTTTACCATGGTATGAAATAGTATGCTGTGTCTATAAAACTACAGATTTTCCACCAACCCTAGAATGTAGGTGCAAGCAAGAAAGATGAGGTTGATTTGGGGCAGTGGGAAGATGGACATTAAATGCCACAGTGAAGAGGATGGACTTATTTTGTACATAATGGGAGAAGAATGTTTAAGTATCAAAATGACACAAGTTGATATTTTAGAAAGTAGATCATGAGACGAGACATGGAAAGATCAGTAAATGGGAAAAACTTCTAAATATAGAAGCGAAGGACAGTGTGATGGAGCAAAATTTTGACTAAAGTACCAGGCTCAAGAGCAATAAGGAACTCAAGATTGAGAGGAACAAGTCTAGTAAAAAAGCTACGGATGTTTAGCTTAATTCCTTAATTATCGACAGTCCACAAAATTCTAAGTCTTGAAGGATAAATATATTTTCTTCATGCAGAAATGTTTACTTGGAAATTATAATGTGGGGATTTAGCAGCAAGTGCTAATTAAAATTAATGATAATTATTAACATTTAAGTACCTACTACATACCCAATTTTATTATTCCAATTAAGGAGCTGTAGCAACTGAGCTCAAAGGGTGGAGCTGGAATTCCATCCTCAAATTCTGTTTGACTTTTATGTCCTTAATCTCTCTCCCTCTCTGCCTTTTTCTCACAGCAATAATCAAAATCAAGGTCATTCCTTACTTTCTTTGTAAATACATAATAGGAAAACAAAATCATGGATTGTAGCCTGAAGGGCTGAATTAATCTTTGATGAATTTTACTTTGAACTGTTTCTTTTCCCTAATTTCCACTGTTGCACTGTTTTTGCTTTAAACAGTGTTCTTTGGATTACTAGTCACTGGGACCCGTGGAGAGATTTGTTTTCTGTAGAGGTTCATTAACTGGTTACATGGCAGGACTTCCCCACTGCAAATCACGGAATGGTTTGTTAAAGTGTGTTGCAATTCTGCCGAAGACACATCACCAGATGAGAGGACCATATAAAAATTTACCATTTTCACAGTAAATCAACATGATGCTGTCCGCATTTAAAAAAAAAACAATAAAATAGGATATCTCTTCTTTTTGCGACATTTTGATATAATAGAGGACTCTTAAAATCTGAATGCCTGGGGTGGGCAGGTTCACAATTTTTCATAATGAAATATGTTAGAATAAATTTTATATGCAATCAAAATAGCATTTTACTAGTTAAGGTAATTCTAACTTCGATATTAGATAAAGCTTAGGTAGCTTAAAACAGTAAGAATTTATTCTTCACTTCTTTAATGGTCTCAAAGGCTGACAAACTGTATCTCATAGGCCAAATATGCCTTTGCACCCATCTTTCTAAAGTAAAGTTTTTTTCATTTTTTTGTTGACAGCCATAACGCTGGTTTATGTGTTGTCCATGGCTGCTTTTGTGCTATAATGGCAGAAATGAGTAGTCACTATAGAGAATGTATGGCTTGCAAAGGCTAAATATTTACTACCTGGCCCTATAGAGAAAGTGGTTGCAGACACATGCCTATGGTAATGAGGAAACCAGGTTTCTTCCAGCTTACCATTTCATCATGTTGCCACTAGCCAGCCATCAGTGAAAGAGAAAACTGAAGATTGCATAGGAGGCTTAGAAATTCCACATATCACTTCCCCTCAGTTCCATTGGTTGGAACTCAGTCATATGACAACACCTAATTGCAAGAGATGCTAGGAAATATAGTCTAGCTGTGTGCCCAGAAATTAAGAGAAATGGTTTGGTGAACTATTAGCCAGCATTTAGTTAGCTAGAGACTGGCTAATTAGTCAGATGTTCAAGCTTAGGCAAAAATTTTCCGTATTAGAACTTTTCTAAAGTGCTCAGGGTTATCTTCCAGATTATCAATAAATTGTCCAGAATTATAGAGATGCGTCTTTAATAGCAAAACATTGAATAAAAGGACCATAACTGCACTCAAGTTACTAACTATACAGAACTTAAATCTTGCAGTTAACTTAGGTTTTAAAAAGTAGACCAGGCCTATTTATACAAAAATATAAAAAGCGTACTATAGTCTCATGACTCTTCTGGATGTTTCCAACCTTATAATTTTTCTAGCTACCTTCAATTTCTCCTGTTCCAACCCGCTCATCCAAACTCACATGCTGAAAGCAACTTGCAGTCCTGCACCCTTGCTGCTACTTGCTTCAGTAGTCTGTTTTTAGCATTCTTCTCTTGCTAGACCTGGAAACTCTCCATCAGAGCTGGGAACCAGAAAGGCCAAGGCATTGTAAGATCTGAATTCTAGAAGTGAGGTTGAACAAATCAGGGTGGAGTTAGGTGTTACTGCATGAAGATGGCATTTGCTGGCTTCTAGATGTTGCCAAATGGGTGGCTGCATAGTTGTGTATGGGAGTGTTCTCTCTTTTGGCCTGGAAACGCCCTGTCACTTCTGTTAGCACATTGTAAATTCGTTCCCAGGGGTCTGAGTGGGAATATGTGAATGGATTATTGAAAAACCCACCACCAGTATTGAAAGAAGCAACTCATATTACAATGCTTTCAGACCATGGTAAGTAAATATCAAGAAGGGTGCACAGAAGAACCTCTTTTCAAATTCAAGGTGAATTTCTAAATGACTTTACTGGTCTGTAGATTTAGTTGCAAGCATTAGGCTATATCAATTCAAGATTCTACTTCTCTTTGACAGTGTTTGCTATTTAGTTTTAACTTGAATCAAGTTAAATTGCTTACTTTTTAGACTCTATATTCAGATTATGTATTTCTCTTTATTCTCCCTGAATGCTCACTTTTTAAATATAATCCTGCCACGCCTTTTTTGGACAATTGATTGAATTTCTACAGAGTGATATTTTTGCAGAACTTTTTATGTTATTATTTTGACCCATATATGTTCTGGATTCTGTTTCACATTTCTTTTCTCTTCGAACCATCGGCTTTTTATAGCTTCCTTTGGCTAGCTTTTTGATATCCACACTTGTGTGTTGCCTTCTTCTATTGAATACTAGCTTTTTCATTATCTCCAACAATATGTTCTCTCAGCTATTTTCCTCTGATTCCAGCTAAACCTATTGTATTCTAAGAAAGGCTTCTATTTTAGTAAGTGTAAACCTTCCAGTTACCGCTTTTAGGTCTACATTGTAGATCCTAGGTAACTTCTCTTTTCTTGTTAGTCATTTATCCACTGTATGTATTGATATAAAATAACTTATCTTACAGGCATTATGGAATGCCTATACTTACAAGAACTGGGGCTCTGTTTAGGTATCTATATTTATTTTTTGCAACATTAAATTCTTATTTAATATTACCTGGAAATATTAGAAATGATTATAATACAGATTTCAACAGTCATAATTTTTATTATAGGTTTGGGATATGGTGATTTTATTTAGAACCACTTTCCCCTCTCCAGCTGTGACAATCAAAAATACCTCTAGAGGATGCCAAATTTCTCCTGGAGGGGAGGGTTGCCCCTAGTTTACAACCACTGATTTAGATCCTATCTTATTTGAGAAAAACATTTAGTAAAATTAAAAAACATACACAATATGTAAGATTTCAAAACATATACAAGTAAAGTGGGACAATAAGAAGAAAAGAATAATAGAAAAGGATAAAGCCAGAGGAAAGGCTGGTGGATAAAGTGTGTGCTGTGAGGTTCTGTACAGTTGTTAGAGGTTATCTGCACATTTGGGTCTGAGCTGTTGAGCTGCTGTTACATGAAGGTTAAGTGAGTGATGCCCTAATTAGCACTTGTCTTAGTCCATTTGTACGGCTACAATGAAACACCACAGACCGGATAACTGATAAACAACAGAAATTTATTTCTGACAGTTCTAGAGTCTAGGACATCCAAGGTCAAGGTGCTGGCAGGTTTGGTTTCTGCTTCCAAGATGACACCTTGTTGTTGCATCCTCCAGATGGGAGGAACGCTGTATCCTCACATGGCAGAAAGGTTGAGGAGAGTGAAGCCACCCTCTCAAGCCTTTTTATAATGGCCCTATAAAGCCATCCCTGAAGGTTCCACTCTCATGACTTAATCAGCTCTTAGAAGCCCCCACCTCTTAATACTATCACATTGGTGTTTAAGTTTCAAAATACGAATTTTGAGGAACACATTTAGACCATAGCAGTGCCCAAATCATGAGCTAATATTTGCTCAGAAAATTCACATCTTTGCCTGTTTCTGTTTGTGTGATAAATTTTTCCTAGGTGCATTTATAGTGATAGTACAGTGTAATTTAAATAAGAATTTTCTCAATAACATTTTATTCCAGATTTCAGTTATGTTTTTTCCCCCTTATTCTTCTGTTCTATATGAACTTATTTTAAATTTTCATTCTAATGGTTCTATTGAATATTTATTCATTGGGAAGAATGAATATATTCATATGCATATATATGATACATGCACATGTTTAATCATCCTGTACAGTGTATATTGCATACAGCATCAGGAAAGCAATAATATGATGAGAGATCACTAAACTTCTAGTCAGATGGTTTGAATTGGAGTCCTGGCTCTTTTGGACTCCACCTGTGTGATCTCACATGCTTTTGCTCAATTTTTTCAATTTTAAGGTTAGAACAAGAAAATGGACCTTACCTAATTTTGGTCAGAATTGAAAGTATAGTGTATATTTAAATTGCTCCACATATAAAATATTATTCAGAGTAATATGTCATCATAACAATGTTAAGCCACTACCTATCTTTTTTTTTGGAAGCAGGTGAAACTATAAACATAAACAGATAATTTTTAATTTTTAGTACAAGGTTATTCTTTTTTATATTAATAATTTTAGATCTAAGGAGAAATTTATATACAATTTGTATAAATATGTTAATATGTATGTTATTGAAATTTTCTGCCTCCATCCACTTTAATGAAATGAATAGGGGATCTTGAGGAATATGGATACAACTCCATAATTCAGGTAATCTTGTTTTGAGTAAAAACAATCTCAGTAGTGGTTTACCAGCTGGAGCTCAGATTTGCTTATGCTTAGATTGGGACTCGGTAAAGCTTGAGACTGTCCCTAGAAAAGAGGATTATGTGGTCTTAAACTTTGACTAATGACCTATATCATCCTAGTCTTGAGTGACTTTATTTTATATTTTGCTATAGCACTTAAAAGAACCTAAATAGTATATTTATTTCCTTTATTGCTGGAAACATATACTCTTGGAAAGAAGAATGTCCCCAAATCACCATTGTTGAATGATTTCCTGTCCTATATTTAAGTAGATTAAACAATAGAATATGAAATAGATAGAAACTTTTCTTATCCATTGAAGTTTTGAGAATTAATTGGTATGTTTTAAAGGAGTTTGCTATTTTTTTTTCATTTTGACATTTTTAAATTTGACTAGGCTAACTCTTCAGTATTAAGTGTACCAAAATGTTAGATTTAAAAATTCACTGCATTTTCATTCCAAAAAGCACATTGAAGATTACCGATCTTTGAACCAGGTGCCCAATTCTGGTTGAATGGAGATTAGGAAGGAAAGAGAGGGATAGATTTATGTAGCTAAGAATGTGGATTCACTTAAGAGGTGATAAGCACCCCAAATCCATCCAATACAAAGTGACTAGAGATTCTGTAGTGTCAGATCCTCCTCCATTACATCCTATTAGTGGAGGTTCAGATTTTGTGTTTACTGCTTTATTTATGAACTCTCTGAAATTCTATTGTCAAGAAGTTATTCCCTAAAGGTTTATCCATTCTGTCTTTGCATAATGCATTAACTCAAGAGATTTAGAATTAGTGGGGATGTTAAATACTGTAAGGTAATTCTGATAGAAAAATACCTTGAAAGATAAATAAGAAAATGTTTGATTAATAAATGAGTTATCATGTAGAGTGAGCAACTATACTGGTTTTCTTGAAACTGTCTTATGTCAGCACTGAAAGTCTCCTGTTTGGGGAATCCCTCAGTCCCAGGAAAACTGGGATGATTGGTTACTCTAATTATGAAGCAAATTTTCTTGATTTTTCTCTTTGATTTTATTATAGCTTTTCTAATAGTCTAATTATTCTAATTTTATAGTAGCTGGAAATGTATTTTATATTTATCAATTTTAAAATATATTATTGCCTTATTAATCGTTGTTTGATGCTGTCAGTTCTCTATAACAGATTTAATAGGTCATGTCCTTTCCTTAACAGCAATGATTCAAATTAGAAGTAGCTTCTTTAGAGGTTTTAAGTATTCAAAGAATGATTTTTTTAATGAGATTCACTTGTGTACATCTGCTCCTCATTCCTTATCCACACCATTTTAACTAGTGTTGGCAATGAATATACTGCTATTTCCTTTTGTGAAAAAACCTTAGAATGGTCAATAAAACAAAAGTATCTTAGTTGCCTGAGTTCATCAGGCAATTTTCAACATAAGTTCTTATGGGCCATGAGTTAAATATAATGATATCTTGAGGTACTTCAGTGAGTTTGTTTTCTCTACACCTTCAGAGACTACACACAGAGATCAGGATATATTTTACTTCGACAGCATGCTTATTCTTTGTAAGACACACAGGATGTGGTCTGGGAGAAATTCCACACTTTAACAATAGACCATTGACAGAATGTTTGGGGAGTACAAAGAGGAAGAGAGCATCTGTCTACACCCAAAATTATCAGAGCATTTTCTGTGTGAGAAAATCTTAGATTTCAGAAAGATGTTTTTTAAGGTCATTCATTTTCCTTCTCTGTTTTTATTGGATGAGGGAAATTGCCTTCAAGATAACAAAGCATTTTAAATTCAGGGGAGGAATTGCATTACATTTTGTCTAGTTATCCCAGCAGAAAATGAGTTTCCTCAGGCACTAAACACATTTTCTTTAGCCCTTATGTATAGTCTATGTGAATTAATCTAAGAAAATTAAGAAGGATGGGAAGATAAAAATCCAACTGTAAAGTGTAATGATGCAGAGGATTCAACAGAAAAGAAGTCCTAATAAGAACAATAAATGGAGAGTGGTCCAGGTGTTGATTTTATCTACAATTCATTGTGCATGATATTTTCTCATTCATTCTTTCTGAGAAAGAAAGCTGCTCAGAGTATGGGTATCACAATTGCTGATATTTCCCTTTCTCTTCTGTAGCCTTGATCAGGTAGTAATTAAATTTTCATTAAATTTAATATTTCAAGGAGTTGCAAGGAAATCTCTGACGTCTTATCCTTGTGTTCCTTCTGTTGCATCTGTAGCTTATTTCAGCTTTTGGAGGAAAGTTGCTATATATACCACCCCATCACAGTATTGACTTGTATGAACATATCCAGTTGGTGCTGCAGCCAGTAAGTTGAAAGGAGAGTTAGAAATGTGTCCCAATGTCTGCCTGTCTTTTCCTTTCTTCCTTTCCAATGTTGTGTAAACCTTTTGTTCAATGTCTTGCCATCTCGAATCTCTTGTGGATATGTTGCTACTCTCCAAAAGACTTGTCAGAGAGTGCTTCCTGTTATGCAGTAGGCAGGACATCTATAAAACCACAACATGGATAGTCAGAGTAGCAAAGATGTCCTCCTAATGAGTGTGGTAAAACTTCAGAGCACATTCTTTAGCTAAGAGAAAGTGCCGCATAGATGTGATTTAGGATGAGTAAGACTAAGTCAAGGTGTGGGTCTTTTAGTTTCCAGCAGAAAACAACACTTGGATTTCCTGGCAATGTATTTATGTAATGACTGTGGTTTCTTTTTGTAAACTGTGTCTCAGACAGGGAGGAAGAAGGAACCAACTGGATTGTGTAACTTTATAAATAGAAACAGCCATGTTAAAATAACAAGACTGCTCTGGGTTAAGCCAGTGAATTTTGCTACTAGCAGTAAAGCTAGGCCACTGAATGAACCATCCTGCAGAGTAACTTCTTAGGTTTGCCCAAAAATGCTTAATGGAAAAAATCACTGAAACTCTTACACCCTTTCTATTGTACTCCAAGTATTTTAGTCCAAATAAATCAAAACCTTTTCTCTGCTGGATACAGTCAAGTTGGAGACACACAGGAACTTTGTCCTCCACTACAAATATTGAATAATATGCTCTCACCATTTTTAATACAGCATATAATGTACTAAACTTTAGAACAGTTTATCCTGGCATTGGCATAAAGTAGAAGAGGTACCTACCTTACTATCTACTGAACAGAATATATGCTACATTTGCCATATGTTCTGGAACACTAGATGATTTAAATTCCATTGCAGAACCCAAGTAAAAGGAGAGAAATCTCCTCAATAAAGACCCCCAGAAAATCAGTCTTCTCAATGTGATTCCATTCAATTTGATACATACTTGAAAAGAGAGATTTGTGCTGTTTGCCAATCACTTGAGGTTTGTATATCAAAAGTTTTAAGTCTCTCAGTGAAGATTGTGTAATAGTAATGTTTTCTTTGATTTTGGTGGCTAGTCCTTCTCAGACACTGTTGATGAACTGATCTTCCTGAGTACAACCATAATCTTGGCAATCATTGAAGGTTCCCATAGTCTAATTGAAATTAAATTTCTCATTTGAACTCTTTAATTAAAGGCTGATTTGATTCATGTTTATATCTCCTGAGATTCCCTAACACAATGTCCTGCGTATAGTAGTAACTTAAATATATTTGTTGAATAAAAAACAGTGATGTTTATAATTTTATTCTTTTGACTCCTGATTTGCTTCATAGGTATGTTTCAAAAAGAGCTATTCTAGACCCTATTCATGGTTCCTTGAATATAAATATAAGCTCTGCTATTTCTGTACAAGTTGAACATCCCTTACCTGAAAATTCAAAATCTGAAAAGCTCCAAAACCAGAAACTATTTGAGTACTGACATGATGCCACAAATAGAAAATTCATCACCCGACCACATGATGAGGCGCAGTCAAAACTTACTTTCATGTGCAAAATTAGTAAAAAACATACTGTATAAAATTATCTTCAGGCTATATGTAAGTATTTATGAAACATAAATGAATTTCATGTTTACACTTAGGTCCCATCTTCAAGGTACCTAGTTATATATATGCAAATATTCCAGAAATTGAAAAAAATATTAAATTAGAAACACTTCTGCTCACAGACATTTTTGATAGGAAATACTCAACATGTGTATCAGTGACCCAAAGTTCAAACCTTTGTAATTTTGGCCTTCATATAGTTATAGTATACTATATCTATCTTGAGCAATGCTGCCCCAATCCAGTGGTGGTCACCGGTACCTCCAAATTTACTATCATCAAACATAGAATATTGAAAATGGAAGGGAGAGTGGAGGATATTTTAATATTAGTGTATCCTTTTTTTTACATGGGTAAGATTAAGATTTTAATTACATCTTAATCTTACCCATGTAAAAAAGATTACGATTTTTTTACATGGGTAAGATTAAGATTTTCATTCAGCAAAATGAAATGAACTATCTTATAGCTGTGTCATTTTTAAAAGTGCACATGCCCATATCCTGAGTGTACCATTTGTTGATAACTATTTCTTAGGTTACTCTAACACACCTACCCTAGGAAAATGAATATGACTTTAACATAAAATTAAAGACTCAAAGTCTTATAGAAAGCCAGCCACAGCCATGTACTAGAGAATCAGTAAGGAAATAGAATATGTTCAAGTTATGCTCCAGTACCTAAAAGTATCTTGGCATTCTTTGATTTCCTTGTAACTGGTGAGATCACTCTATTCAGTTACAATGTCCATTCTTTATTTCCAGGATAGGTTTATTGATGTTAATAGAGTTTTTCTTGCCTAGAGTGGTATATGATATGGATCTTTCTCTCGGTAATTGTAGTGTAGTAAGTTAGCCAAGTGCATTGTAATATTTGTTTTCATTAAGGGGATTTAAGACATGCTACTTCTCAGATGTACAAGAAAATTTAACTCACTATTTTCTATAACATCTCTTCTTGCTTTCAAATCCCCATTCCTGTCGGTGGTGATAGAAAAGAAGGTTGATGAGGATGGGAGAAACCTAAATTAGACTCTTGTCATTTAGTTTAAGAAAGTCTTGTTAGAGTAAAAATTTAATAAATTTGAAGATAAAATTTCTTGTCAATGCTTTGTTTCCTTTTTCTATGAGCTTTCTCTCTTTTTTATTTATAGCATCTTCAGATGGATGGTTGTAGTGTATGTAGTGAAGGTTTTGTGTCCTTAGGATAATGGAGGATGGAGTGATAAAAAGTCTCCAGTTTGCTTGCTACCATCTACATCCTTGTGGGTCTCTGCTGAGTTGGCCCTATCCAGCCTGGCCACCAGCCATGCTGTACTCTGAGACTTGGGCTTTGGGTACTGTGGGGACACCTATTTCTGGTAACCATTGCTCATATTCTGCATCTGCCTCCTCCTAATGCCAGCTCTCTGGGTACATTAGTCCTCACAGCATTTCTGAATAGCTCCACTGGGACACAGAGCAACTTCTGGATTCATGTGTATCAGAAATACTGTCTCAAGCCCTATCTGCCTAACTGTATTGTTGCCGTTTTGCCTTTACTGTGGCTATTCCATAATGGCAAGAAGCACCTTGCATTGTGGCCCCACCAACTACCAAATGGGAAGTGGGGCACAAGTCCTCTCAGCTTTTACCCTGTTCTTCAACCTATCTGGGAAATTTTCTTATCCGACAGTCAATCCTGGGCCTATTCCCAGGGATATAGAGGCACTAAATTCCTACTCAGGGATTATAATGGTTTCTTTTCTTAGAAATACCCCTTCTCAATCTCCTGCTTCCTTTCTGCTTTTTAACTATTATTTATCCTCATGGTCACAGTTAGATTCTCTGAAAATATATCCTGCACCCTTTGCACTGTGTTCCAGGATACCACTCCAGACTCTGGTCTCCAAGATTTTTGCATTTGATAGGTAAAAAAAAGTTTTTGAATTCAGACAACACTTTTGCATTCAATGAAACCTGACTTTTAAGACTGTTTTGTCACTATGGACTTAAAAAATGTTTTAAATAAACTTAAGTATTGAGTTCTTTGTTACAGACTCAATTCTGTCTTCTTGAAATAATAAATGTCATTGTTTCAATGGATGGACAATCTATAGGTCAACTAAGAAACAGAGGTAAAGAGGAACAAAAAGAATGCTGTGCCGTTTAACTGTCTCAAAAATACATACTCCCTGCTACTTAAGTAATGAATATATACATCATAATATGGTGAAATTCACAATTGTGTTTTTTTTCTAGACTATTTTATGCATTGGCTAATACTGGCCTCAATTTCCTTATTACTGCAACCTCATAAAAAACCACTAACAATAATGGCTATCATTCATTAAGCAGTACTTGCCAGACCCTGTTGCTTTAAATGCATTCTTATTTAGTCTTCATGTGCATTACTATTATCCCCACTTTACAGATAAAGAAACTAAGGCATAAAGCAGCCAAGCAACATGAAGAAAATGACTTAGCTACTGCCTATTATGTTATTCCCACAGATTTAGCTTGGAAGAGGAAGAACTATTATTACAATAGCAGGAATTGAACAATAGCTTCATTTAGAAAATCAAAGCAAGAGTATAAAATAAATGAATAGCCTTTAAGAAATAAAAAGCTGTTTGTTAAAGTATGGAGAGATGTGGCCTGCCCATCACAAAGTTCATGTGTGACAATGGATAACTGATTTTCGTAATAGCAGTTTAAATTCTAAAAATTTCTATCATGCTTACGAAACATAATAGAGCATATCATTTATTATAAGTTTGTGAAGAAGAATACTTAGCAAAATATTTAACTTGCTAGAAAACATTTTTAAACTGTTAAAATTTTTATTGACGTAAAATATAAAAATACAAACCAAAAAGTACACGTTTAATAAATGTGTAGTTCATGAATTTTCAGAAAAAGAACATATTTTTGCAGCTAGTACAGAATAAGAAACAGACATTTATAATTTCTGTCTGACATTTACAATTACTATTTTGATTATTTATTCTCATGGATATATATTATTCCACTGTGTGAATTTTTTTAATTTATTGTTTCATTCTAGTTTTAATGTGGGCATTTGGATGTGTTGCAGTTTGGGGAATAATGTTACTGTGAACATTCTTGTAAATGTCTTTTCGTGAATATAAGAAACAATATCTGGTGGGTAGGTACCTAGGGGCAAAATTGCTTGGTCATAGGCAATGTGTATACTCAGCTTTGCTGGATACTGACACAGTTTTCCAAAGTGATTGTACCAAATCACTTTTGTCCCATCTTGAATATATCACTGGTTGTTCCATGCCTCGGCCTACCAATTATCCCCATTGCTATGAGGCCACAGATTCTCAGCATTTTCTGTGTAGTGGAATTTCATTTTAGTTTTTATCTACTGTTCTCTTAGAACTAATGGAATTGATCATTGTTTCATATATTTATTTGACCATTTGGATATATTCTATTGTGAAGTGTTTGCCCAGGTTTCTTGCTCACTTTTCTAATGAAAAGTGAGTCTCCTTCCTTAATGGTTTATAGGAAATTCTTATATTTTCTGGACACGAGTCCTTTGTTGGATACATACTTTGTGAATTTATTTCCCCACTTTGTGGGTTGCATTTTCACTTGCTTAATGGTGTCCTTTGGAAAACATAAATTCTTAATTTTAACATAATCCAATATGTCAATTTTTTTGTCTTGTTTATGAAACTCTGGTGTTCAAAGGTCACAAAAACTACTGTATTTCAAAAACATTATTTGAGATATAAAACTGAATGTCTATAATATATTTTATAGCTACATTTTAACATATATACTAAAACATGAAGAATGGACCATTGCATAGAATAATCTTGTCTATATTTTTGAAAATGTCAGATTTTATTTTGCGTTAGATGACTTTTGAATTCAGTAAAACTTCTACCTTAATGTATGTATACCTTTTACAGTCAGTTTGACAGACTCCTTCTAATGGCCAGGAGTTAGTATTTCACAAGGTATACAATTTTTCTTATGCTGAGGTAAAAATTGCCTCTCTGTAACGGGAACTTATTGGTTACAGTTTACTGATATATCCTCTCATTTATTTATTCAATAGATATTATGTGAGTCCTATCACACCACAGTCCTGTATAGGTTTCAGGGATACAAAAATGAATAAAAGCCTCAAACAACTCAGAGTTGACATTGATAAGCAGATGTATCGATAGACATAATCTTTTTAGAACTCACTAGCTGGTAGGAAAATGAAAATACCTCACTTTACCGTTCTGTTCTCTGAGTAGAGGGTTTCAGCTATTCCACGCAGGATATGGAGTCTAGATTCTTTATCATCTGGTTATTCTTTTTTAGACATAGACTAATTACTTATTGACAACTTTAAAATTAAAATTAAAAATTACTAGAAATCAGTAGTCCGCATGATGTTTTACCAGCAAAGACACCGTGGTTCTGTTCATTCCTACGACTAGAAGGCAGCCTGTTTGATTCAGCCTACAGCAGCTTTATCGGATTTTTGGCAGTACCTCATGCCATTTTCACATACTAAACTTGAATTTGAATAAATCTGAGTAAATCCCCTGGATCTTATTCTTATGACTGTTGTGAAGCCAAGTGTCCTCCAACTTTTTCAGTTAATTTATGAATACAAAAAATTGCTGACCATTAGAAGCTTTGTTTTCCAAGAACATTTCATGATGTAAGACTATGTTTTCGATTTAAAGGTAACTGAAAAAGGGAGGATATAAAGCTATGTGATCATGATAAGCCAATCCTGTGTGTGTGTGTTGTATGTGTATGTGTTGCAGTAAATGGAAGAAAGTGCACCAAAACATTTATGGCACTTACCCTGGATATGTTTTACATATGATTTAAAATCCAGCTATGCTAATTTCAAGTGTGTTTTCTTGTCAGTCATGCCATCTATTCCTACTATCTTTCCTAAATTTTTAAATAGGATGAGATACTATCTAAATGTCTTAAATCTAAGCATCTATTACTTAGAAATACTGATTAGTATATCCTTTTGGATGTCTTCTAAAAAATCCAGGTAGACAATGATCATTAATCAACATTCTTTAATTGTAATTTTGTAAGTATTTGTGAAATTATCCATCTGTTCTATTGTATAGCCTGAATTTCAGTATATATTTTGCAAAAAGTTGGTGAAATCATCATCAAAAAATCAGCTGAAATCAAAATGCTATGTATTTGTTATTCCCTTGGCTACCAATTTAGTAACACTGTCACAAAATAAAAGAAGGTTAATTTGATAGAATCTATTCTTAGTGAATATGTGATATCTCTAAAGGGCATTACATTATTTTTCTAATTGCTTATGAGGTCCCTGTTGGATGAGATTGTACTATATTCTAAAAATTCTATAATACTTTGTAGCTCCTCCCATAAAGGTGGGATACAGGAGTCTATTCCCTCCCATTTTGAATCTGGACTGGCCTTTGAATTTACTTTGAGCAATAGAATGTAAAGAGATACTGTGAGAATTTTGAGCCGATGCTCAAGAGGTCCATAGCTTTCCCACTTGCTGCTTCTGGGAGCCCTACTTAAATAAGCATGGGCTAGTCCACTAGATACTGAATGGCACACGATCAGGGGCTCCAACCAACAGCTGGCTACTGCCACACATTGCAGATACATGAGTGAGCCCAGCCAAAATCGGCAGAAAGACCTCCTGGATGACCTTAACCCAAATTGTCAACCCACAGTATCATGATCTAAAAGGTGATTCTAATTTTAATTCACTAAATTTTTGATGGTATATTATATAGCAAGTGCTAACTGTTGCAGATATGCACTCCACTTTCAAAATAAAGGATATAAAGCTTATTTACATGTAAATTTATTAAAATTCACTTTTTATAGAAGTATTGGTATGTTATAGTCTTCACTTCAATATAATTTTTTCAGAAATTCATTTTATCCTTGTACATGTGCTAGGGAGTGTAAAGGAACACTATATAATTATTTTTACCAATGGATATATATACAAAGAACTTTAAAGTTCTTGCTATTTGTTCTCTTTCAGGAAAAAGTAGGGCTTGCAGCTCTTTGCTGTCTAGGAACTAGAGTATTCTTATTATTTATTTGTTCTAATAACATGAAGCTGCTTAAGTTTGAGAATAAATAACACTTTATGAAAGGATAATGACATGGTGAAATTAGGAGGAAATACAGACAAATTGCTCATAAATTCTGCATGCTGACTGTTGGGCCTTTAGGGCTGTTTCCTCACGTAGGAAGTCCACTGAGATTTGTTGCCCTTGTTCTAATGTGTACAATTACACATGGGAAATATCTATTTATTTGAATTAAGAATATATTTGGGTTAACTCAATCTTTGAATTAAGATGTTAACTCCAAAAATAATTGTAAAATATTATATTTTACAATATTTTCTAGTGGAAAGAATGCCACAGAGTTTTGAACTGATGTAATAAAAAGTAAAATAATAAAAATAACATCTTTAATATTAAATTAGTTTTCAGTGATTGTGAATATATAACATTATAATGTTAAATTGAAAAGAGGAAAAATGAAGTTAATTATCCACATCTATTTTCTAAACAATATTTGAATATTATGATATGGCTTTTTAAAAAAATTTCCCTGGACACTTTGTGAAATTATGTACTTTAAAGTTGAATGGTTTGAATTGAAAATAAGCATTTATGTTTCTGAAAGTAAGCTTTATAGATCTTGAATGGCTCTAAATTTTGGGACTTACTTTTGATAATGAAAGGATAAGAATGATTAAATAATTGTTTAGACTTCATTTAGTGGTATCAAATATTTGAAACTACTTTCATGACTTTGCATTGAATAACTTTTTTTTACATCAAGTGTGTTCCTTCATATAATCTGAAAAATGAGATGTCAGTCAAGGGAAATTTTAACCTACATATTTTTGATAAATGTGGAGGAGAATTCAATTATGGAAGTTGGAATCAAACTATTTTACATACAGATGCCAGCCCTGCCATTTAGTGAGGGAGTAAACTTGTAAATATTACTTAAACTTCCTGAGCTCCAGGTCCTTTGTCATTAAAATGAAGATTATAATAAGACCTTCATAGACTTTTTGTAAGCTACGTTTTTTCAGTGCCTGGAATAACATGGGTCTTTAATAAATGATAAATATCACATCATATTGGTTCCAATTTCCTCTAAAATCATAATTATAAGGTATTTTTCTTGTTTTATTTTTAGTGGGTAGAGATGATTGCATAAAATAGGAAGGTTGAAACTTTTTAATTGTTAAAAGTTTCATTAATTTAGAAACTAAAATAAAAATGTAATCAATTCTATTCAGCAATGTATTCAGATATTTTAGCTTGAAATGTTAAAATATCATCATTTTGGTTCCTAACAGGTCCTTTTCTCTGATTTTAAACCATTATCTGTAGTTATACATGACATTTTTGTATTCTTTCATGAACAAGAGAAAACAAGATTTTAGAAGTCTGCCTTTGATATTCTTTTCCTCAAAGGAATTAAACATATTTTATAGTTTTTGCAAAAAATTAATTACATATTTACATATAAAATCATGTCTGAAAACTAGGGATAATAAATAACTGCATTATGTAGATGAAATGTGGGGATGAAAAATGACTCCCCACACACACGGTTGTATTTGCAATGCCATGGAGTTGCTTAAGTTTTTATGACACGAAAATTGGTAAGTTTTGTTGTTGTTTTGTTTGCTTATTTGTTATCAGTATGTTTTTAAGGGCAGAGAGTACATGGGTAAAAAGGAAATTCACTTCAGCTACCAAAAGCTATCCATGCAATTTGCCAAGAATAAAAATGCTTTTTGCATTTTAGACAAAATATAGTCCATATTTCTATCATGGGCTTAAGAATTTCAAGGGGTCACTTCTATAGGAGAGTTCCCAGGGCGTTAGGAATTTGGCCTGTGATTTTTATTTTTGGCAGTGGCTTCTGAAATAAAACACAATCGCTTATTATATTTCAAAAAGTTATCCATCATTCACACTGTAAAGTACATTGCAGTATTTTAAGCTCTGCAGTATGGTTTGAAAAATTCACTATTCATGGGAGGTGGAAAACTTGAAAAGAAAATGAAAATGGGAGACAGGGGGTTTTAGGAGGAATTGGGTTCCATGTGGATGAATAATTTGACTGAAAATACATATGTTTCAGGAAATGTTTAGTGAGGACTGTGTTGTTAATTAAGATTTCCAAAGGTTCAATAATAGCTCAGATTCTTAGGAAGTATGATGCATGTAGCTACCATATTAAAGTTAACATTTAAGACTCCAGCTGTTTTCATACAAAATTTTAATAGAGGTTTACCAGAAGAATTGGTGAGAATATAGCTCTGTTGAAGATAGATTTAGAATTCACAGCCACATTTTATTACACTATCTCATTGTGGTTTTTCACACCATGGGAATTCAACTTCCAGAACTAGGGGAGCCTCTCCACTTTCATTTTAGTCTGACCACTTTTCTTCAGGGAAGGCAAAGGCTCACAAATCAAGTTTGCTCATGTTAAACCCCAGAAAAAGATCTTAAGAGAAAATCCTGCTACATAAGCATGCTTATCCATATAACAATAGCTGTTCTACCGAAAGCCCAATCCAAAGCAAAGCTAACAGAATCTTATTAAGTATACAACAGGATATGCAGTGCTTAGCAGAGAAGTTGCCTGAATATTCTGCTATGGTTTTCTACTGAGGAAGATGTAAGGTTTTTA
The DNA here is from genome assembly GCA_963573855.1 of Lepilemur septentrionalis. NCBI lineage: Eukaryota > Metazoa > Chordata > Mammalia > Primates > Lepilemuridae > Lepilemur > Lepilemur septentrionalis. The sequence continues at coordinate 1,057 of CAUYMX010114076.1, read as the reverse complement.
CCCCAATGTAAGCTCATAAAATTTTTGTGTTGATTGACTGGCATTACAAGTTGGCAGGTTATTTCTTCTAATTTATTTTCACTATAATTATAGAAAGTGTAGATCCTTACTCTATTTTTAAATGAATAATAGTGTGTCATTTCCAATAAAATAGGTTCAGTCAGAACATCAAAGGATGAGAAGTAGAAGTCACTTTCACAGATAATTGAAATTTCTCTTCAATTTTATAGACAGGGTAGAATGAAATTTCAGTTCAGGTATGACTGTCTTTAATTCATGCAACTCATAGCGTGTTTTTGTCATACTCCTAAACTTCCTTTGGTATTCAGTTATGTTCCCAAGTTGGCACCTTAGAAATTATTTGTAAGGCTCTGGAAGCTAATATTGCAAACCTGTCTCAGAAACAATCTAACATGTAACTCCTATCTTAAAATTATTCAGTTTTGCCTCAGAGAAATATGTAGCCCTTAAGATATGGCTTTTGGCCCCCAGGGCAAAGGCTTTATGATGGAGTAATTTTTCAGGCTTAAGAAAAATCAGATGTGGCTTTCTTAGAAGAACACTTCCTTAGTTGATGCAAAGACAAAGTTGATATCTTTTCATTTTTTGCTGTATCTTTCTGATTTTCAAGAAAATACTTAAAATGATAATTTTGCCCTGAATTTGTGCCCTGACACACATTATAATTCTTCTTTTTTCCTTTGCCTTCTGCCCACACTGTCACAATTTGCATTATTCTTTTTTACTTAATTCTATTCACCATAAGTTGAATCAATTTCTGCTAAAAAGTAAGACACATTTAAAACATTTCGCTGTATGTTAAAAAGCAAACTATAGAACCTTGTCAAAATGCTTCTATTTTTGTCATCAAACACATAAAATATATATTTGTATGTGTCTGTACATATGTACTTACTTATGCATAGATCATCTCTGGTAGAATGCATAAGAAAATGGTAACAATGATTGCCTCCAGGGAAGAAAAGGCAACTTTGAAAAAGTTAGAGATAAACGGTAGAGGCGAGCTTATTTTTTACCTTCATATATATATATGTGT
>CAUYMX010114074.1:0-15794 GCA_963573855.1 Lepilemur septentrionalis | reverse complement strand
ATAGCTGTACAACTTGGTAAATTTACTAATAACCATTTAATTGTACACTTAAAATGGAGTAAAGACATGATATGTAAATTACACTTCAAAAAAAGACAAAAAAACAATGCTTTGTGTATTTGGGTTCTAATTTGGTTTCATATGAATTTTAGAATTGTTTTTCCTAATCTTTGAAAAATAAAGTTTGTATTTTGATAGAGATTGCATGGAATCTGTAGATTGCTTTGGGTAGTATAGTGATTTTGATAATATTAATTTTTCCAATCTGTGAGTATGGGATGGATATTTTTCCCTTTGTTTGGGTCATCTATTTCGTTCATCAGTCTTTTCAATCTTTTTTTTTTTTTTTTTTTTTTTTTTTTTAGTCTTTTCAATCTTGATACTCTTTTCTTTAACAAAATCTTCCTCAACTTGGTAAGAAGTTTTTTTTTTTTTTTTTTTTTTAGACAAAGAGTGTTTCACTCTGTAACCCAGGCTGGAGTGCAATGGCATGATCACAGCTCATTATAACCTCGAACTCCTAGGTTCAAGCAATTCTCCTGCTTCAGCCTCCTGAGTAGCTAGGACTATAGGTGTGTACCACCATGCCCAGCTAATTTGTTTTATTTTTGTTGAGAGGAGGTTTCGCTATGTTGCTCAGGTTGATCTGGTACTCCTGGCCTCAAGCAATCCCCCCCATTTCAGCCTCCTAAAGTACTGAGATTTCAGGCATGAGCCACCATGCCCAGCCAAAGATTTTTTTTAAAAATTGTTTAAGTTTCATATTCTCTATGAAGCCATGCAGCTGTCTTTGATCCCTTTGTTGTAGCTTACTTCTCAATGTCCCACCACAATTTTTCAGACTTCTATTATAACAATTTAGTCTAATTCAGCAGTTCTCAATCTCTACCTTACAGCAGAATCACTTGGAAGCCTTGTTGTAATTCGTTGTTCTGGATCAGACCACAGAGTGTCTAATTCTGTAGATCTGGAATAGTGCCAGAGAATTTGCATTTATGACAAGTTTCTAGGTGATACTTTCACTGCTAGTCTTAAGAACCACATTTTAAAAAACACTAGTCAAATCAGTTTAGAAGATTATTTTAATAGTCCTGGAAAAAGTTGAATGTTCAATTAAACAATTTGTTAAAGAATTGAAAAATGTTGCACTTTTTTCATTCCAGCAATTTTACTTATTTGTATTAAAATATAATTTAAAAAAATTACTGAGTAGAATAGTTGAGGATATAGATAAGGGCACATTAAAGGAAAAGTAACAAACCAAAGGCATTTTCACTTTTTCTGCTGTATATGCCCCTGAAATATCTCCTAATATCTAATCTTCAAAGTCTGTAATAATGGAAAAATATAATTTCTAAAGGAAATAGCAAGCTAAAGTTTCTTTTCAGCAATTAAGTTGCTTCCTTCTGCCACAAACAGAGAGCATTTTACAAATTGTTTCATCATTATGACTTTGTAAACCCTTGCATGTAGGTACTGAGATAACTGTATTGATTGTCAGGAATATAAATGCTTTTTAAATAAAGTCAATCTATAGATAGATTTCAGGGTCTGTCGCATTTCAGTTGCCTAGTATGATTCTTTGAAAACCTCAGCTTATTAGGAAAGAATGGCCCTTGCCATATGTGCAACATTAAGAACATCTGGAAACACCATCAAAGCAAGAAATTTTTTACTTTCCACTGGCATGAAGAAGCCATTGGAAATTTCACAGATGTTTGAATCTCAGGATCCCTGGATAGAAGGAAATTGAAGCAAACTGCTGGCACTGACCAAGTGATTTCTCCTAGGAAATGCCCTTCTATTCCACGGAGGAAAATGAGAAGTTGTTCATAATGGGAACAAGTTTCTTGCTAAATAAAGTTATGACTCAATAATCTAATTTGTCATTGAATGTCATTGTAATGTACATGAAGCTAAAATCATTAGCGTGCCCACGGTGGTTACAATTAGAATCACATGAACAATGAAATGTTAGTAAAACTCCTGCATTTCTTGTGTTTAATATAATTTGGCATTTATCTTGATGATTTGGGGCAATTCTCTATTTTCCAGGGAATCTATATCCCATTTGTCATTCTATCAAAATCAAAATTATCCATTCTATATTCATCACAAATTGGGTAAAGCCATTTTAAACTTGATTATATAATTATAGGTTCTCATCTAGAATTTCAGGATTTTGTTCATTACTCTTATGTTTACCACGCGGTGTCTTTAACCTCCCTGGTAAAGATGTATCATTAGAATCATTTGTGCATTTCTTTGTTATTTTTTATGGTTTGTGTTTAATAGGTTTATTGTTAGCATTATTGCTTTATTGTCTGTGGTCTGTAAGATGCAGCATTATCGTGCCTTTGCAAACAGAATACATTTCTTAAAAAATTGATCAAAATTTTCTGCACATATAGCTCTGCATGATAGATTACAGTGCAACACTATTCTTGTTACATAGTTGTAGAAGTAAACCCAAGAGCTCATGGTAGGCAAAAGAAATACCATCCTGAACCATCTGAATAAGATGACTTGATGAATCCTTTCAGTGTAAGTCTAGAAAACACAGAGAAAGAAAAATATATATATGCATACTCCAGTCATGAGCAAAATACACCAAACACCTGCTCCTTGTTAAGTACAGTTGGGGATAACTAGGACCCTATTTCTTATGGCATTGATAAGCCCCCAGCTGTTTGGAGAAGATGCAAATAGAGAAAATATGGGATTAGCCATGTGCTTTTAGAAGTACCAGCAGGTGACTCTGATATTATTTAGTTAGAACCACCTGCTATAAATTCTCAGTGCTCATGGTGTGGCTCATAAACCAGCAGCATCAGCATCACCTAGAGACTTGTGAGAAATGCAGATTCTCAGGTACTGAAGCATAATTTTCATTTTAAGGAGAGGCACAGGTGGTTTTCACATAATATTTTCACATTAAAGTAATGTTGTAAGGATAAATGTTGTCATTAATGTGAAGTTAATATCTTATTTCTTTTGGCCACTGAAAGCTAAAGCCTTGAATTTAAATAAAAGCAAGAGCCATATCTATGAGGATTATTATAATATGTGGTACAAGTTTATACTTTCCATTGCACAGAAGGCCTTTCTTTGAAGTTTAGAGAGTCTAGTATTAGTGAGGCTACAAATTTTGCCTCACACTACAACTCAGAGAAGTACAGCCCCTTTTGCCTGTTTCTAATCTACAGTACAGCACAACCACCATCTGCCTAGTTGAGGGAAATAAAGAAAAAAACCCTAAATATCCAATATGCAATATAGTTTATGCTTTATTAGGTTAAATCCGTTAAGAGAGTTTTTATTCTTCCTTGTCTAAAAATGCTCAGTCCTTTTCAGAGCTTGTCCTCTTCTCATTCTTCTCTCCTTAGTATGTTGTCATCCTTTTTATGTAACTTCGTAGATGGTGGGAGCTTATAGACTGAATTCTCCTGCCTCCGCAAATATTCTGCATAGTGTCTTTTACCACCTAGAGCTGCTCCCCCAGGTGGCTCTTATGGTTGAAGTTAAAAGGTGAATATAACTCAATCTCTTCTCAATTTTCTCCGGGTCCAGTAGCCTTCCTGGTTGACTTAGATTCAATTCAGCTTTCCCTGATTAGAGTTTCCTGAATATGCCAATTATCTCCAAAGAATATTCTGTGAAGAGATTGTTTTGACAGTGAGTTTAATCAAGCAAAAACTTTAAATAATATCAAATACTGAAAAAAAACTTGAAATGCATCAAATTTGCTTCATAGTGCTAGCAAACCCTGATGTTAAAATGTAACCTATACAGCTTAAAAATGACAGTCTCATTTCTGAATATTGATTTTTAAAATTTCATACAAAATATTAATAAAGGAAGCTAAATTATTACATTAGATGTATTACCCACCGTGACCAAGTAGGGTGTATCACAAGAAGGCAATGTTGATTAACATCAGCAAAATTACTCATAAAAGAAATTAATTCCAAGACAAATTACCCAATTTAAAATGGGCAAAGGATCTGAATGGACACTTCTCCAGCAATGATATATACTTGATCAATGAACACATGATAAGATGCTCAACATCATTAGCCATAGGGAAATGCAAATCAAAACCACAATGAAATAATACTTCATACTCACTAATGTGGCTATAATTATGTAGTCAGGTAATAACAAATATTGACCAAGATGTAAAGAAATTAGTAATCTCATGCACTCCTGTTGGGAATTTAAAATAGTATAAGTACTTTGGAAAACAGTCTGATAGTTCCTCAAAAGGTTAAACACATATTTATACAACACAGCAATTCCATCCCTAGGTATTTATTCAAGAGAAATGAAAATGTACACACAAAAGACTTGCACATAAATGTTCATAGCAGCATTATTCATATTATTTATATTCGTATTGCCAAAATGTGTAAACAACTCAAATGTTTATAAACTGAGGAATGGATAAATAATATTGTATATCCATAATATGGACTATTATCCAACAATAAAAATAAATGAAGCATAGTACATGGCACAATATGGATGAACCTAGAAAATACCACATATTGCATTAATATTAATATATGTACAGTTATATGAAATGTCTACATTAGGCAAATCCATAAGGACAGAAACCACATTAATGGTTGCCTAGGGCTTGATGGGGGAAGAATGGGGGGACATAATGGGTAGTGACAGTTAATGGGTATGGGGTTTCTCTTTGGTGTAATAAAAAATGTTCTAACATTAAACATCTAAAAATGTTGCAATATTAAAACTCTGTAAATATACTAAAATATTAACTTGTACACTTTAAATAGGTGAATTGTAGGGTGTGTGAGTTATATCTCAGTAAATCTTAAAAATTCACCTTAATGGAGAAAATCTACATGAAAATTTCCATAGATTCTCAAAACTCCGCAATCTATTTATCATCATTTTTGAAAACTATTACTAAAAGAATATTTCCTGGATCTGACATGTAAGGAGCTTAGAAGTTGTCACTCCAACCTAACAACAAGCAAAGAGCAGAGCAAATTGAAAAATAAACAATACTTCTTAAATTGATCAGAGAATAGCAGTCACAGGGCAAACCACTGCCCCCAAAACGGGAGAGGTCAACAGATGGATACACAGAATTACAACTTACTGCAGCAGAAAACCATAAGCAAAAACCTCTGTGGAAACCAGTGCCTGGATAGGAAAACCTGAGCTGTAATTGACAAATCCTGGAGGCTCAATGTGGACAAAGCTGAGAGTTAAAAACTACAGGGGTGCCTAGTCATAGGGGAGCCCTCATGTTGTTTTGAATTTTACCTCCAGGAGCTCAACTGGGTTTTCACAGGGAATATTTGAGAAAGATCCTTTTACGCTTCTGACAGAGGAGGGAGAAGGAACCATTTAAAGTTATGCCTGAGCAGTCTGTTCTTAGCAAGGCTTGCCTTGAGGAGAAACTATTTTACCACTTTATGACCTGCTGGGTGGTTTTCAGAGCTTAGTCTAACTGGGGTATGGGAAATGACAAACTTCAGACCCCTCAAGCCATCCTATCCTACCTAAGTGGGAAGGGACTGGGGAACAATTGTGACGTTTATGGTCCAGGGGCACAGGGCTACCAAAAGACTTAGACCTAATCATAGGACTATACAATGCTTCTGCTCCCCTCAAAACTTACCATTACATCACTAAAAGCTTATTTCTCAAGTTTCCTTTACCCAGTACAAAATGTTTGCCTTACAAAAAAAAAAAAAAAAAAAAAAAAAACATAGTTTGAAGAGACTAAACAGCATTTGAACCAGGTCAGGTATAGCAGGAATGTTGAAATTATCAGAACAAAAAACAACCAAAACTAAACTAGAACTAAAAAACAAACAAAAAAACCCAGTGTGATTAATATGCTAAGGGCTCTATAAAAATAAATGACAAAAATAACAAATGGATAATGTAAACAAAGGGCTAGAAATTTAAAAAAACAATCAAGAAGAAATACCAGGGATTAAAAACACTATAGAAATAAATAATGACTTTTGGGGGCTCATTAATATTAATAGAATGGACACTGCTAAGGAAAAACTCTCTGGGCTTGAAGATATTACAACAGATACCTCCAAAACTGAAAAACAGAAAGAAAAAGAGGCCGGGAAACAAAAAAAAAGAAAGAACAAAGCAGAGTAACCACGAACTGTGGGACAACTACAAAATGTATAACATATGCATAATGAAAATAAAAGAAGAAAAGGAGAAAGAAAAAAAGAAATATTTGAAGCAATAATGATGAACAATTTCGCTCAAATGAATGTCAGACACTAAACTAAAGTTCCTAGAACCTCACAGAATATCAAGCAGGATGAATATTAAAAATAAATAAGTAAATTAAAAACCTATGTTTATGTATATCATGTTCAACCTACTGAAAATCAAAGATAAAGAAAAATTCTAGAAAAAAGCCAGAGTGAAAAAGCACTTCACCCATAGAGGAGAAAAAATAAGAATTACATCTGACTTTTGTTCAGAAACCACACAAGCAAGAAAGAGTAGAATGAAATACTTAAATTGTTGACAGAAAAAAAAAAAACCCTTGAATTTTCTGCCCTGTGAAATTATCTTTCAAATGTGAAGCAGAAATAGACTTTCTCAGACAAACAGAATTGAAGGAGTTTGTTACTACTAGATATGCCTTGTAAAAAATGTTAAAATAAGTTTTTTGGAGAAAGGAAAATGATATAGGTCAGAAATCAAAGGCCTATGTAAAGAAAGGAAGAGCATATTTTAAATTCTCATTTGATCTAATGTATAATTCGTTAAAAAATGATAGTAAAATATATTCAATTATGTATGCTTTTGTATATATATTTAATATGCTAATGTATACATAAAATGAATGTTAGCAATGATATAAAGGACAAACAAAAAAATAAAATTATTTAGTTATTAAAAGATTCTTTTCATTACCCTCAAGTATATAGTGTTATTTGAAAGTGGGCTTGAATTACATGTAAACATACATTGAAAACTCTACAATAACCACTAAAAAAGATTTAAAAAGTATAGTCAGTATAGTAAGAAAGGAGAGAAAATGGAATTATCTTAAATGTTCAGTGAAAACTACAAAAGACAGAAATAGTGTGAGAAACAAAAATAGGAACAAAGAACAAGGATGGCAAGTAGCAAATAGTAACAAATATGACAGGTGTTGATTCAAATATCTCAATAATCACTTTACATATCAACAGTCTAAATATACCAATTAAAAGAATGAGATTGCCCAAGTGGATCAAAAACCAAGACCCAATTATATATTGCCTATAATAAACCCACTTTAAGTGTAAAAATACATATTGATCAAAAGTAAATGAATGGAGAAATATATACCATAATACTAATCAAAAGAAAGTGGGAGCAGCTGTATTAATATCAGACAGAATCAACTTAAGAGCAAGGAATGTTATCAGACAGGAGAAAGGGGCACTATAAACAAATAAAAGGGTCAATACTACAGGAAGACATAACAATCTTTAATGCAGATGTGCCTCATAAAAAATATCAAAATATGTTGAGGCAAATACTGATAGAACTACCAGGAGAAATGAATTCATGCTTATAGTTGGAGATGTCTCATGTGTCTCCTAGTCATGGTAGATTATCAATTATAAGAAATTTTTATTCCTATAAAACTATAAATTATACACTGATCAATTTTTGAGTAGTTAAGTATACTTACATTCTTGGAGAAAACCCCAGCTGGGCTTTTTTATATATATATGTATTGTCAGATTTAATTTTCTAATATTTTATTAAGGATTTTTACATGCATATTCATGAGGAATGTTGGTCTGTACTTTATATTACTAAATATTTTTCTTTTATTTTTGCTTTTTTTTTTTTTTTTTTTTGAGACAGAGTCTCACTCTGTTGCCCGGGCTAGGGTGAGTGCCGTGGGGTCAGCCTAGCTCACAGCAACCTCAAACTCCTGGGCTGAAGCAATCCTTCTGCCTCAGCCTCCCGAGTAGCTGGGACTACAGGCATGCGCCACCATGCGCAGCTAATTTTTTCTTTTTTCTATATATATCTTTAGTTGTCCAATTAATTTCTTTCTTTCTATTAATAGTAGAGACGGGGTCTCGCTCTTGCTCAGGCTGGTTTCGAACTCCTGACCTTGAGCGATCCGCCCGCCTCGGCCTCCCATTATTTTTGCTTTTGATTTCATATGGTCTTGCAGAATGAGATGGCACTGTGAGAGACTTTACATAAAATTTGTATTTTAACTTCTTTAAATGTAAAATTAACAGTGAAATAATCTGGGCCTAGAGTTTCCTTAATGAGGAGGTTTTTCATGAATAAAATTTCTTTAATAGATGTGTCTATTCAGATTTTTCTATTTCTTATTGTATCAGTTTTAATAAGTTGTGTTTCTTCAAGTTACTTATGTCTTATCTAAGTTTTCAAATTTTTGGTAAAATATTGTAGATGTAAGATCTTACTGTCTTCTCTTTTATTCCTGATATTGATAATTTGTGTTTTATCTCTTGTTTTTGATGAGCCCATCTAAAATTTATTAATTTTTGTAATATTTGCAAAAATGAAATTTTGTTTTTATTAGATGTTCTCTATTGTTTTTCTCTTCCTGTTTCTCTGATTTCTTTTCTTATCTTTATTGCCTTCTTTTTTTTAATTTTGAAATTAACTTACTCTTTATTTTCCAACTTAGTGCAAAAACTTATATTCTTAATTTTAAACATATCTTCTTTATAATTCTAACTGCTTAAGGCTTTAAATTTTTCACTAGGTACTACCTTACCTGCATCCCACACCTTTTGGTATGCTGTGTTTTTATTGTCTTTCAGTTCAAAAATATTTTCTAATTTACCTTCTGAGTTTTTCTTTGCCTGATATTTTATTTATACCATCCCAATTAATTTATAGATGGTTGGGTATTTTCTAGATATGGTGTTATTGACTTTTAGTCAATTTGTTTTGTAGTCAGAGAATATATGATGCAAATTTTCAAGATTTTGGTATTTAATGAGACATTTTATGGCCAGCATATCAACTATTCTACAGAATGTTCTATGCTCACTTCAATGCAATATTGCTGAGCATGTGTGACTCTGCAATTTTGGGGTATAATATTCTATTAATCTCAATTAATATAGTTGATAATATTGTTCCAGTTTATATGCTCATTTATTTATTGCTTAGCTTTATATAAAATACTAGAAAAGGAGTACTAAAATGTCTAATTGTGGATTTGTCTACTTATCCTTTTATTTTTGTTTTTCTTCATTTATTTTACATCTCTAAGGCACATATGTTTGTGTACATATGCATATGTGTTTCTGCTTCTTTAGTTTAATAAAATGAATTGGTTTTCCATTTCAATGCCTTTATTGGCTACCTATTTTTTCTGTGTGTTATTTTTTTTAGTGATTGCTAGGAATTTTTAAAGTATGTAAGTACTAAAGTATTTATGTTACCAAAATAACCTAATTTCTAAAGTGAAGTATTCATTCTTAAATTCTCTTAATCTATGTGGAGTAAGTATTGTACTACTTTACCTGAATATAAGAACATTATAGCAGGGTAATTACATTTTTCCCATTTGTGCTAATGTGATTCTATTAAATATTTTAACTGTATACTACAAATGCTACTATAAAATGTGATGATTTTCTTGTAAAGAGTCCTTTTTGTTTTTAAGAAATTAATAATAAATATGTTTTTATATTTACCCACATATATACCTTATCAGTGTTTTACTGTAGATTTAAAGTTTCATCTGATGTAATTTTACTTCAGCCTGAATATATCATTATGGTATTGCCTTTAGTACACATCTGCTGGTGAAGAATTTTCAGCATTAATTCATTATAAAATATCTTTTTTTGACCCTAATTTTTAAAATATATTTTTATGGATTATAGAAGTCTGACTTAAGTTTTTTTTTTTTCTTCTAGCACTTTTGGTAAGAAAATGAATAAGGTAGAATTCAGTGATATAGAAAATTTAAAAAGTATAAAATATTAATGAAAACAAGCTGGTTCTTCCAAAAGACAGGGAGACAGAGAGATGATAGATAGATAAATAGAGAAATCTGGCAAGATATATAAAGAAAATTGAGAGCAAAACCAAAAATAAAACAGAAAAGAAGAAAATAGTTATGTATATTAAATATATAAATACACAGATACAAATATACACATATTTATATACTTAATCAGAATAGAATGAAAATGTTTCCACCAATAAACTTGACACTCTAGATCAAATTACTAGAAAAATATAAAAGTCTCAATTTGGCTAAAAAGTAAATAGCCAAATAGTATTTAAATAGACCTATAAATATTAAATAATTTAAAGTGGTAGTTAAGGGCACCCTTCCCTCAAAAAAGAAGCCTGGATGGTGTTTTATGTAGTAATTTAAAGGAGTAATTAATTCCTAATTTATAGGAGATTTCTAGAAATGGAAAAAGTGTTAACACTTTACTCTTTTATAAAGGAAATAGAATATTGATTCTAAAACTACATAATGATACTATAATAAAAGCTAATCATAGACTCATGTTTATCAATGTAGAAGCAAAGCTCTGAGGAAAATACTAACTGACAAATCCAAAATGGAATTAATAGGTATGCATCATAATTAGATGGGTTTTATCAAAATGCAAACATCGTTCCACTTTAAAGTACATAAAGGAAAACAATAAGATTGTCACTATTGATGCAGATAATCTTTAAGTACAACCATAATTAATTTATGTTAATATTTAATATATGATTAAATGTATTAATTTATTCAAGAAACACTTAGGAAACTAAGAATAGATAGTTATTTCCTTAATTTGTTGCTGGCTATATACCAAAAACTTAGAGCACAAATTACATAGGTGAATATTAGATGCACTCTATTAATGGTAAAAGTATAATAATGACCAAACTCACCATACATAATACTGGAGATCCTGACTAACACTGTAATAAAAAAAAAAAAAAAAAAGCAAGAAACAACAAGCACAGGCATAATATTAGGAAGGGAAAAGATAATTTGTTGTTGTTTGCCAGTGATATAATCATCTGCCTAGAAAAAAACCAAACAAGTCAACAAATTAAGCAATTAAGAGTTAAACAGTTTGACACATAAGTTAACAGGATTCAATAGCATTTTCTAGATCAACAATAACCAACTAGAAAATACAGTGCATATATATAGCAATCAACACACATAATATTTTGTTATTTTGAGGAATTTAATAAACAGAATTGATATGAAAAAAGTCTATAAATTAGTAAGTTACCCTGAAAATAAGGTCTCTCATCTTTACCCCTGCAGATATTAAGACATATTATAAAGACATTGTAACTATTGAATGCAAACCTTAAAGCAGACCTGTGAATATAAAAGAATTTAATATTTTAGTGAAGTTAGCTCAAAAAATCAATGAGAAAAAAAGATTACTTAGTATATTATGTTGGGAAAACTGCTTCACATTAGGGAAAAACATAAACATGTATTTCTATTAATATTCTTAGGAAAGACTCAAGGGACATTAAAAACCAAAATACTAGGACAAAACTATAAAGTTAAATAAATGAGAAAATAATTTTGCTACATAAGAGTGGCAAAGGATTTCTTAACCAAAACTTTAACATCATAGATTATAAAACAAAAACAAAATTTTTGTCATAAAATTTGAAAGAAAATTCCAGTGAAAGATTGAATAAAGAGATGATAATTTGAGGAAAAAAAATTCACGTGTGTGAACATTGGGTTAGTAGGTAGACTATACAAGAAACTCCCTCAAACCTATAAGAAAAAAGTATAGTGAAAAAATGAGCAAAAATGATGTTGACAATTTATAGAAGAGAAAGTACGAAATGCTATCAAGCATATGAAGACATGCTCAAATTTATTAGTAATTAGTAAAATGAAAACTAAACCAACAATCAGATATTACTTTATGCTACTAACCAGGCAAAATTAGAAAACGACATATTATTAAGTTTTGTTAGATTGTGGAATTGTACCTATTTTGCTCTGCTAAATTTCTGGAAAGCAATGCCGAAGTCTTTAGTCAAACTAGTACTTCCATGCTCAGTGTTCATAAGGATGTTTATTTCTGTATTGTTTGTGTTGACATTCATTAGAAGAAATCTGAATGTCTTTCATTTGGGTAGATTTGTACAAAATGTGGTAGATAAATACCATGGAGTACTTTATGGTGGTTAGAAGTAATAGGCTATATATATAGATATACACACAAGAAAATGGATAAACTTAAAATACACTATAATAATTTTTTTTTTAAAAAATAGAAAGCTATACATGACATAGAGCTATTTATGTAAACTGGAAAGATATGTGTGAATTAAACTGCTAATTATTCTTTGAAATCTGTTCTTCCCTTCTTTAACATTGTTGGATCGGAATTCGCAGTACCACCGAACAGAGAGACCGGAGACTCCGAGGCCTCAAACGGCAAGAGGAGTTTACTGACTAGCTTGAGCTAGGGTCCGAGCCCTAGAGCACCAATGCAGTGGCCTCTTCGCTGGGCAGGGACCCCAGGCGGTGTGGGAGGGAGGGTTTTATGAGAGCTGTTCATGCAGCAACAAGTTGTCCACGCGTTGATCATGCATTCACCTAGTACAGTGATTGGTTTGCTCCCTCTGATCACGTACCCAAGCTCTATTGTGGTTGGTCAGTCACATCGCGTTCTACCTTGCCCCTGATTGGTTCTATATGTGATCATGCCTGTTCTAACAGGTATCCTTCCTGGAGCTTCCTTCAGCATTTTATTTCATCCCATGATACCCCACGGTTCCCACAAGCAAGCAATCTTATCATACCGAAGCAGAAGTCTAAGCCAGCAATTAAAAAGAAACAGACTTGATATTTTACAACATTAACAGACTTAAGTTGAGTTGTAACCACCTAGCTTGGAGTTTCCCAGGTCTCTAGTTACTGGATGTGGCCATTTTGCCAAATTCTTGCCAATGGATTGTGAATAATTTCGTAAGTGTCATCTCTGAGTATAGGTCCTTAAACAGTTGTCTGACTCTTCCATACTCTCTCTTCCTATCAGCTGCAACCAACTGTAAGTAAAACCTTCACACTAGAGTTAGAGTCAATACATTGCAATTAGTGTGCATAGCAGTGAAGATCACTAAAAGCAATAAAAAAAAATACGTGTTGAAAGGCAAAAAAGTAGCAGAGCTTAGCAATATTGTGTTGGTTAACCTGGCACGGCTGTAGATTCCAATGTGCTTCACGAGTGTCTAGCACCATAGCATCCTGTTTCTGTAGATAGTATTCCTTTGTAACACACACTCCAGACCAGGCTAAATTGCTTTCTTTTTTCACATCCAACAGTGAAACTTTGTTCAGAAGCCACATTCTTCATCCACTGACCTTTCCTTAACTTTCTATTTATTGGTCCTAATAAGAGTGTTTTTCAGTTGATGCTGTGGTGTTTTTAGGAACGTAATTACCGTTGCATTTTTTCCCCCAGTGATTAGAAGTAGTTATTTGTTAAATATAAGTTATTGTTGATTAATTTGGAGGAATATAGACATGTATACTTAACGTAACTTTTTAATCAAATTTTAAAACATGCTAACTGAAAATTCATTTACCAGAGCTTTCAGGGCCTTTCTTTTGAATCCGGGTTGTCATTCTTTTATAAATTTCACCCATAATTTTGGCTCAACATTCCAGTGTTGTTTCCTTTAATGTGAAGGGAAATCTGTGAAGCAAAATCGGATTGGCTAATCTTTCCAGGTAATAAATTCACCTACTGTTTTTCAATTATCTCACCCATGCGCATTTTAACAGCTTTTTTTTTTCAAGTAGTGACCTGCCTTTTTAAAGTCTTTTGAAATAATTTAATATAACTTTCATAGCAACAAGTCTCTCTTTTTTGCAGCTTTATTTCATTGTTTTACCTACTTAAATAATGCAATTACAATAATAAGAAGAACTGGAATAAAGAGACATATACAAATTCAACTGGCATTTGTTAAGTATAGCCAACTGATGAGAGCAGAGGGGTCACAGCCACTATTCATGAACATTAATTGTGCCTTGGCTACCAATAGCTTAATATAAATGTGTTTGTATCTACAATAATCTATACCAGTTTATTTTTAAAAGTAAGAAGAGAAAACGGTAGAACATCAGTTAATATGATAAATTGTTTCAATAGAGGAAAGTTTAAAAAAAACACTTTCATTGAATCATCAATAATCAAACTGCTATGGTTGAGATATGGCTTATGGTTTACCAAAGTTCATGTTGAAATTTAATCCCCAGTGTTGAGGAGGTGGGACCTGGTGGGAGGTGTTTGGTCATGGGGCAACTGCCTCATGAAGGGCTTGGTGCTGTCCTTGAAGTAGTGAATACTTGATCTCACAAGACAAGATTAGTTCTTGTGGGAATGGATTAGTTCCCATGACAGTGGGTTGTTATAATGCCAGGATACCCCACACATTTTCTTCTCTTCATGTGTGCCCGCTTCCCCTGTGACCTTTTCTGCTATGTCATGACACAGCATGAAGCCAGAAGCCAAGCCCACACCCTTGAACTTCCCAGCCTGCAAAACTAAGAAGCTAAATAAACCTCTTTTCTTATAAATCAGTCTCAGGTATTTTTTGACAGCGACATAAAACAGACTAAGACCCAAACAAATTACTTACACTAATTTTCACAATTTCTTCTGAAGAAAATGTATTTTGGGTAGCTAAATTCCATCATTACCTTACATCATAAGCACATTTCTTTGAAAAAGTGGTGGTTATGTCCTTTCATTTATCATATGATTTATTTGTATAAGCTGATATTATGCATGAAGTAAACATGTATGTATGAAATAACATAGTTTCCTTTTAGCTAACCCTGATAATCCCAGCTCCCAACCCTGTTATCTTTTTTGTATGAGAGAAACCATACACTGCTATGTATTGTTGGATCTTGTACCTGTGTGATCTCCTGTGATAGGAGGCTTTGTAGTTCCTCCCACTTCCCTGGGTGTCCTTTGTTCCAAGGGTTTTAAGTCAACCCCCTTTTGCCCAGAGACGTACTGAAGTTTATAATTGAATATATTATGTACAGAGCCTTAAATCATCCCTTTCAAGATTATAAATTCTAGCTTTAGCCGTATATTGAAAAGTATATTGAAACTCTTGGATACAAAGAAATAAATGCTGTAGGTTTTTACAAAACCTCATCACAGCTTACATTCAAGTACAATGTACTTTATATAAATGTTGTTACGTATTATTACAATTGAGCCTTAGCTTTATTCTCTTTTCATATCTACATTTCAATCTAGAAATGATCCTTTTCTCATTTATTACTCTCAATTTAACCCAACATTAATCATCAGCATGCATTATTTTGTAAATGTAAAATTTTTGTGAAAGGTATACACTTTACTTTTTTAACTTATTAATCATTTGTTTGCAATAAATTATTTTTAATTCACTTTTCACAGGATATGTTTCTATTGACTAAAATTGTTTAATGATAAGAAGAATCACTGTTAAAAATTAGCTTAATTAAAATGTCTTTGAAATTTCCAAGTGAATATGACAAACATCACGAAAAAGATAACAAGAATGATATTAATACTTTGAGTATGTTAGTTGAAACTATAGAGGAAAGAGTCCCCTCTGTATTAATATTCTTACTGATGGATATGAAGATAAATTGTGGAACAGAATTACAATGACGTCTTTCAGTTTACTGATGTTCATGTTTTGTCAAGTATACACATATATCCTACTTATTTGCATAATACATGTAGTGTATACGTACTATGACC
>CAUYMX010114073.1:0-15908 GCA_963573855.1 Lepilemur septentrionalis | reverse complement strand
AATTTCTTTCTTTCTATTTATAGTAGAGACGGGGTCTCACTCTTGCTCAGGCTGGTTTCGAACTCCTGACCTTGAGCGATCCGCCCGCCTCGGCCTCCCAGAGTGCTAGGATTACAGGCGTGAGCCACCGCGCCCGGCCCCTTACTAATTTTATGTCTACCTATTTCTATCAATTAGTGGGAGAAAAATATTGAAATCTTCAAATATAATTGTTGATTTGTTTACTTCTCCTTTTACTTCTCCTGTTGTCAGGTTTTGCTTCCCATAGTCTGAAACACTGTTTTAGGAGCATAGACATTTATAATTATCATAATTTCTTCATTAACTGAGTTTTATTATTATAAAATGTCCCTCTTTAAGTTACTTACAGAGCAGTCTGATTCTTTGATTCTTCTCTACTAAATGCCCCGGCTATTTAGTGGCGATACCTTCCCTACTCACCGGATAGCCAGCCCCACGTGGGTTCTGGGTATTGTCCAGCTTATAGGTGCCTGGCAACTGTTCTCTGCCAGGAAGTTATTCTTTTTCTAGTATTTATTCTTTGCTTGGCCTCATGCAATTTTAACCTACCTGTTCACAGTTTAGTATTCAGCCTATGCCTGGAGGAGACCTAAATGTAGATTTCTGGGGTGCTTTCTCTATGTGGATCCTTTCTCTTTGGTACTCTTTCAGGCAAATTTTATTCGTCTCGAGCCCCCTGAACTTTGATCTCTGCCTCCTGAACTCAGAGATACCACTGTGTTCTGTTATGTGTGCCCTTTTTGCATTGCATTCTCAAAGATGCCTTCAGGCAGAAAGCCAGATTGACAAATGGACTCAAGTTTTTGTATTTTTCAAAGATCATTTTCTTTTGTTCCTTGTTATCCAATGTTTGAGAACAGTCGCTTCATTTATTTGTCTGCTTTTTTTATTTGCTTATAGTTATTGGGCAGTGTATTTGTTTTCTAGAGCACCCATAGCAAAGTAGCACAGACCGTGTGACTTAAACAACAGAAATTTGTTTTCTCACACTTCTAGAGGCTAAAAGTTCAAAACCAAGGTGGTGACAGAGTAGGATTTCTTTGAGGCCTCTCTCCTTGGCTTGGATGATCATCTTCTCCTCTGTCTGCATGATGACCCCTCCCAGTGTCTGTGTTCTAGTCTCCTCCTATTGTAAGGACACCAGTCATGTCGGATTAAGGTCTACTCTGATGATCTCATTTGAACTTCCCTTTTAAAGCCCCTGTCTCTAAATTCAGTCACATTCTGACATATCGGTAGTTAGTATTTCAACATGTGAATTTTGGGAGGAAGGACAAAATTCATCCATAATGAGCAGTATAGTAATGGCTCTTCTTTCAAGCCAACAGCAGAATTTTTGAGTGCTTGCTATTTGCCAGTCATTTTATAAGCATGTTCCAGACTTTAACTGATTTAATTATCCCAGTGTCCCTGTCAGATAGATATTATAAACCCAATTATAGATCTAAAGACGCTAAGCTCTGGGAGTTAAGGAATTTACCTAAGTATTGTAGCTAATAAGCAGAAGAGCCTGCATTTGAATCTAAGTATTACTCCAAAGCCCTGGCTCTTAACTACTATGCATTACTTTTCTTTTAGGGCACACATGAAAGGCAGGACTAATGTCTCTAGATTATATTCTTGGAACTGTGGGCAGATAGTCCTAAAATACCTAGCCTTGAAGCTTAACTGGATACAAAGTTTTACTTCTTAGCAACTCACAAATTTTTCCATCTCAGAAAACAGAGAAATAATAGAGTATAATCCATTACATGAACATAAACATCTTTCATTTTTTTTCCATCTCTCTCACTCAGGCTCTTACTTCTTCTATGTTTATATAACATTCCTTATGATATTCTTAAAATAAACAAAATTTGGGAATTTTATATAAATGAAATATCAAATAGCATGATGATCCAGCATACACTGAGTAAAGTTTGCTGTACAACTAAATTATCAGTTACATACAGATAGCTAGACAAAGATAACTCCCATCACTTTGGGATATAACAATTTACACATTAGTCAAATAAAAGGATTGATTTAGGCATCAATAGAATCAGTTAGATATGTTTTTTTATGGGCCCATTTCTGTCAAGGATAATCGATGATCATCATAAATGTATTATGACAGAAATGTCTTCTATCTTAAATAATAAATTAGACTAACACCTGCCACGTAAGTTTTAGTTTTTAAGTTGTGTCTGAGGACAGCAGGAATCTTCTAGGCAAAATAAATAGCCAATATATAAGGCAGAAACAGACATAGTAGTATATAGTGTGGATTCTAATGTTGATATGCTAGTTTGGGGCACCATAATGTGATTTCTGTACAGATGATGTTTTCATATGCATCTTGAGCCGTTGATTATCAAATGACAATGAGCCTAATGGGTCTAATTGATCGGAGTTTCTGCACAGCAAGGGAAATAATCGACAGAGTAAATAGATAACCTAAAGAATGGGAGAAAGTATTGCAAATTATATATCTGATAAAGGACTAATATCCAGAATCTACAACTCAAACAAATCAGCAAGAGAAAACAAATAATCTCATTAAAAAGTGGGCAAAAAACATGAATAGAGTCTCTCAAAAGAAGATAGACAAATGGCCAAGAAACACATGCAAAGATGTTCAACATCACTAATCATCAGGGAAACACAAATTAAAACCACAATGAGATACTACCTTACCCCTGTCAGAATCAAGGTAGCATTTTCTGACAACCCTCATGCCCCATTAATTGAGGGTTGCTCCATGGGGAATTATATCTCTCTCAATTCCGGCCTGTGTCTGGTTGTTGACTGAGGAGGCTTTCCACCTTCTACAGAAAACCCAGGGACAGAGAAATGGGTGTACTGGAGGTGATGACATCAGAGGCCAGTGCATGGAACTGCCCACCATGGCTCCTCTGAAATCAGTGCTCAGATGTGACGTGGGGCATCAAAAATATCTGCCACAAATTGGGTATCTGCTCTTTTATTTAAAATATATGGGATTCCTTTCTAAGGGTAAAGTTCTTCCTGATGAGCATGTTTCTTTCCAGTGAGACATAGAGTACCTCTAAGTATTTGTCAGTGGCATTTGTCCAGTCTTCTAAAGAAAGATGAGAATAAAATTTTATCTTTCTCCAGACACGATGCCATCTGGACCTGGGATTAATGATCATAAAGATGAGATCTTTAAAGCATTAATCCTAATGCAGTGGCAAATACACAAATATAAACATGTGTGCAAATCGGGTCTAAAGACTCCTTAATGACTTTCCTTTTATAAGAAATCTGAAGGGAGTACATTAAGTGTGGCCTTGTAAACAGATAAAATAAGTGGCCATTACAACCTATATTTTGAGAGCTGCTATTGAATGAGGGAGAAAGACTGTACTAGCAATTTCCTCATTCTTAAATCAGGGGTAACTTCATCATAATAATAATTTAATGATTTTAATTGACACATAATAAACTGCATATGCTTAGACTGTACAATTTGCTAAATTTTGACATAGGAATACACCTGTGAAACCATCACAACAATCAAGACAATGGGCATATCCATCATCCCCAAAAGTTTCCTCATGCCCCTTTGTAATTCCTATCCTGCTTCCCTCCCCCCAGGAAACCACTGATTTGCTATCACTGTAGATTAGTTTGCATTCTAGACAATTGTGTATGAATAAGCTTATACAGTATGGACTCATCTTGTATCTGACTTTTTATACTCAGCATAATTATTTTCAGATTAATTGATATTGCATGCATCAATAGTTTATCCTTCTTAAAAATATATCTGAATGCCTGTAATCCTAGCATTCCAGGAGGCCGAGGCAGGAGGATTGCTTGAGCCCAGGAATTGGGGGTTACCGTGAGCTATGATGACGCCACTGCACTCTAGCTAGGGTGACAGAGCAAGACTCAGTCTCAAAAAAGAATAAAATCATAAAATAAAATAATATAAATCTCAGTATTTTCCCTTGTACTGATACACTACAATTAGTTTATCCATTTGCCTATTGATGGACATTTGGATTGTTTCCAGTTTCTAGCAATTACCAGTAAAATTTCTCTGAACATTTATATATAAGTCTCATATGGACATATGCTTTCGGTTCTCTTGGCTAAGAGAGGAATGGCTGACCGTTATGGTATGTGTATGTTTAACTGTTTAAGAAACTGTCCAACTGTTTCCAAACTGATTATATTATTTTACATTCCCACCAGCAGTGTATGAGAGTTCCAGATGCTTCGAATCATCGCCAACAGTTGGTGTGGTCAGCGATTTTACTGTTAGTGGATATGTAGTGATATCTCATTGTGATTTTAATTTACATTTCCTTAAGGACTAATGATGGCATTTCATGTGTTTATTTTCTGTTTGTATATCTTCTTTGGTGAAGCATCTGTTGACATCTTTTGCCTATTGTTTTACCATGTTGCTTGTCTGCTTACTGAGTTTTGAGAGTTCTTTATATATTCTGAATACAAGTCCTTTATAAGTATCTACTTTGCAAATAATTTCTCCCCACCTGTTGTTTGTCTTTTCATTCTGCTAGCAGTCACTTTTTAAAAGTAGAAGTTCTTAAATTTGATGAAGTCCCATGTTTTTCTTTTTTGGATTATGTTTAGCCTAACCCCAGGTCATAAAGAATTCCTTCTATGTTTTTATCTAGAATTATATAATTTTAGGTTTATATTTAGGTATATGGTGAATTTTGAGTTAATTTTATAGGATGTCATTTAAGGATCAAAGGATCCTTTCTTTGCATATGAGTTTCCAATTGTTCAATCAACTTCTATTAGTAGTAGTAGAAGAAAAGGTAATTGTAGTTGTAGACCAATCAAGCTTACCTTCACTGAAGGATGAGAAGCTGTAGGATTTAATCTACGATGGTCAGACACGTTGCGGATGTTTTGGATCATCTCTAATCTTAACCAAAGCTGAAACACCAGGTGTAGCAGATGTTTTTGGTGCCCTATGGCATATCCCCTCAACCGAATGCTTATTTCAGTTGCTGCTGCAGTGGGTGTTATGGACCAGCTCAAATTCATCTCCTTTGCCACCTCCAATCTCAGCACACTGTGCATTCCACCACGGGGTCTTCTCTGATGTCACAGAGTTGGTGCTCACCCAGCACTGCAAAGACAGCCTGGAAATGCAGGGAAGTTAATGCCCCAGGGCAACCCTCAAACACAGCAGACCAGGAAGGAGTGGATAAATGCTCCAGTGTCTTGTCATTCAAGTGAACAATTCTTAGAGACATGCTATATACTCTTCTCAGGAGGACACAGAAGAACCAAGCTCCTGGTGCCCACAGTACAACACTAATAACACACTTTCATGCTGCCTTTTCCTCCTTTCTAGTTTTATTCTCCCCTTTCCTTTGCACCCAAGTCTTTGTCTCAGGCTCTGATTTCAGTTGATCTCAACCTAGATAATAGTTATTTTTATCCTTATATTGGAAAAAATAAATTGTATTAAGATAAAACAGTTTTCCTAAGTTACCAAGCTCATAAATGGTGATACTGGGATTTGAGCAAAGGCCTATTTGCTTTCAAGACCTATGTTCATTCCTTGATAGGATCATCATATTCATTCATTAGCACCTTGGCAAAAGTATTAGTGGGTAGTAGTTAGAATCTGAGATTTAGGGTTTCAGAAGCCAGATTGCTTGGCTCTGTCACCTGCTGGCTGTGAGACCTTGAACAAGTTACTTAACATCTCTGTGCTTCAGTTTTGTAATATGAAAAATGAGTGTAGTGTTTTTTTCTTTTTACTTTTACCTCAAAGGATTAAATAAATTAGTATTTATAAAGTTCTTTGAACAGTGATTGGCACATAATAAGCATTACATATGTTATTATTACCATTATTATAGTGTTGTGGTTGTCATTGTTATCACCAAGCCACACTATACCCAAATTGTCTTCCTCAACGTCAAAACTTCATGTGGCAATCTAGCTATTTTATCTATGGGAGTGAAGAGGAAGGAAAATTGAGAAGGATGTCTATTGGCACCAGAGGATGCAAGCAGGGGATGAAGTATTTAAAAAATTTTATATCTTCGCAATGAAATCCTGCAACTCCAGTAGAGAGAGTCAAACAATTTTATGAAGTATTTGCACCAATTTGCATCCCCAAGAGGGGCATATGAAAATTCCAGTTGCCTGGCAAAACAAATCTATGATGATAGAGCCACATATTTTAGGAAGCCAACAATGACCATTCAGTGTAAAGACCATTGTCCCTAATAAGTCCTTCTCTGTTACATTGTCACTTTAAAATTTTCTTTATAGCATTCATCCCTATCTGAAATTCTCTTGCTGATTTATATTTTTATTTTCTCTCTCCTCTATGGTCAGAAGTCTATGAGAGTAGGGACCTTGACTGTTAACTGTTTTTTTTTTTACTTTTTTTTATTGATATACAATAGACCATACATATTTTCAGGGTACATGTGATAATTTGATATATTCATACAATGTGTAAAGATTAAATCAAGACAATTAGAATATCGACCACTTTAAATATTTATTCTTTCTTTAAGCTAGGAATAGTCAAATTATTCTCTTCTAGCTATTTTGAAATGTACACTTGATTCCTGTTAACTATGGTCACCCTACTGATCTATCAAACACCAGGTCTTATTTTTTCCATCTAAATGAGTATTTGTACCCATTAATCAACCTCTCTATATCCTTCTCTCTCCTACTTTCTCTGGTCTCTGGTAACCAACAAACTACTCTCTATCTTCATGAAATCCACTTTTTTAGCTCCCGCATATGACTGAGAACATGTAATATTTGTCTTTCTGTGCCTGGTTTATTTCACTTATAAATGAAGTTTCATCCATGTTGCTGCAAATGATAGGACTTCATTTTATCTCAGATATACTTTTTCTTCCCCACAAAGGTACATTGTTGATTGAATATTTGATGCCTATGGAGCCTTTAAAAATAAAGCAAGATTTTAAGAATATTAAGGTCAGTAAATTATCCTAATCATTTAGATAGGGGATACTAGGATGATATATTCAACCATGTTAAAAGCTGGATATACCAACAGGAAGAACTTATGTGAACTAATAGTAAAAAGTAATTTTATTTGTCATTGAAATGCACACATGGGCTCATTCATGCACTTCTTTACTAACAGGGAGTGTAGTACTACTGGCCCTCCCTGTTCTATATTCCACTCACGTCAGAATCCTGGATCTTACAGAATGGTAAGAAATAGGAAAATTGGAAATATGGGTGCAAGAGAAATTCTCAGGCTAGAAGAGATAATCTGAAAAGTACAAAATGTTCTGTCAGCTTGTGAAGAATTAGCTATTATGAAAAGGCGTCTCTGCTGACTCTACCCACTTTGCACACTCATTGTATTAGTCAGCCGGTGGGTAATGTGCTAGTCGGAACAAATGCTAATGAACAGACAGCAAATTCAAAATGGCTCACAAAAAGGAAGGGAATGTATTGACTCATGTAACATGAGCCACAGATATCACGTTTGATTTCAGGCACAGTTGGATCTAGGGATCCAGATAATTTCATCAGGACTCATTCTTGATTTCCCTATCTCTGATTTCTGCTTTTTCCTATCTATTCTCTATGCTCAGGCAGATAGTTTCTTTATGGTGGCAAAATGGCTGCCAGTATTCATCCCTTTCATCTCACGTGAAAGAGGATTTCTCTTGCTTTTAAGTTCTACCAAAATTCTTGGAATTGAGTGTCATCCGTCTGACTTAGGTTACAAACCAATGTCTGACCCAATTACTACGGCCAAGGAGAGGAAATTTTCTGATTAGCAAGATATATGCCTAAATTTGGGGCTAAGGGTAAGGATAACTCCAATCAAATATTGACTAAGAATGGGGGTGAGGAGTGAGGGAGTATGTTCTCCAAGGGAAAATTGGGGTGTGATTATCAGATAAAAGATAAAGGGGCACCCAGCAGGTAAAAGCAATAAATGTCTTTAATAGGTAACCTGTATATTATCCATGGTATCTGCAGAAAGACATTTCTGACATTTCTCTAGAATGTTCTACTTAAATCCAGGTTACTCAAATCTATTAGATTTGCCTGCTACTGTTTCTGCTATTTACCAATAATCCCAATCAGCACCTTTATCTTTTTCATTTTCTTCCTCATCACTGTCATCATCTTTATCCAAAAATACTTGTTTTTTGTACCCTCATAATACCCTGAAATGAAAAAAAGAAAATACTTGTTTTTATGGTTAAGCAGTTGAATAAATAAGCTAGCAAATGCAATACCTACCCTATAGCATGTGGATTGTTAACTTGGATTTCATAAACTCTTCAAACACCAGATTATAAGCAAAACGTCTCTGTGTGTGGACATGTGCATTTTAACGTGTAGTGTGTCCATGGCTTTAATTCAATTATTAGAGGGATCCAGGACCCTGCCTAAAAACTAAAGTCCACAAAGTTAGAAAAGCTGTGAATTAATCCAAGAGCCTGTGCTCTTAGAAAAATGATTTGTAACCTAGAACTCAGGGAATCCACAAACTTGGATGGGAAAAAGTTATTACATCATTATTTTCACTTACTTCTAAGTGAAATTTAGTATTTTCTTTTATTATGAATATAGGTAACAACCCACAAAGGTATTAGTAGTATCTTTAACTTTGTCACAATTGAAATATCCATATTCCCATCACATTTGAGTTTTTACAAACATCATGAGATGTTGTTTATAATTGTCACCACTTTGAAATTATGGTAATTATCAGATGTGCTACTAGCTCTTATTATTTAATTCATTACTAAAAAAGCAAAACTAATATTCAATCATAATTTTTAACATTTTGATAACTTCAATACAATGAGTTTCTTTCTAATACCATTTCCTTGTAATATGTTTTATTTCATGGATTCAAAATATTATTCCAAGAAGAGATCCACTGGCTTTAACACATGATTAAAGGAGTTCAAAGGGTCAAAAAAGATTAAAAACCCATATCTTAGCCACTGGACTATGCCTCTTCTGTTAGACTTTCTGGTACAAAATTTTGCTAGGTTGATGTAGAGATATATTTCTATTTTCCCAAGAAGTTCTATATAGATAACATTAAATAATTATTTATCTAGTAAACCTCTCAGCCACCAAATCAGAAGCAGATTCCCCCAATGTGCTATTTCTTTGGAGGGTTCAGTCCTGGCGAGTGTTTATTTGTGTGAAGCTTAATATTCCCGCATCAGGATATGGTTTGAATTGATATTCTGTGCATTTCAAAGTTGATCCAGAAATAAGTACTCTTAAAGAAGAGTACTTCGTAGATTTAGAACATAATTAAATGATGAGAAATGCAGGCAAATTAGACTGTCATCAGTATTGTAGTGCTGGATAAATCCTCCCCTTGCAGGATAGCATAACTGCATTGTGCTTTTTTATGAATTATGTCCTCCAAATAGGTTTAAAGTTGGTTCCTTTATCTATCAGTTTGTTTTTAAGGGGAGGAAAAGCAAAGATACTCTTTAGTAATAACATCACCTCTTCAAAAATGAAGTTTAGGTGAATACAAGGTTTAGGTAAAGTCCTTGGCCAGCAGCTGTGTTTGCCCATCAAACTTGAGCTTGCCATACAATTAGGTAGAGAGACCAGCAAAGCCTCATGGGTAAACTAATTATTTATTGCTTACATGTTTGAACTGATGCTGCAAATTTGAATAATTCAAACCGCATTACTTTAGGGGAAGAGCTTTAAAATAAAACTTGAAATAAAAATGTTATGTTTAGTTGAGAAAACATTTGGATTTTATTCAATGTGAAGAAAAAATTGTCAGTTCTTTAACCATAAAGCAGATGATGAGTCATGGTTGCCACTATCCCCAACTGTGTAGGATAATGTTGTTGTTATGGTATTTGTAACCTACCCATAACTTTATGTTTCTAAGCTGCCTGTAAACATGTCTTCTTTGTCATAAGAAGAATGTGTTTATTCTGGAAGGGAGGGAGGGCAGGGGGGAAAGAGTAGACAACAATATGCTACAAGTTATCCAAGCAAACAACCGAGACAATGGGAGACCTCAGGATATATTAATTAGGCCTTTTTGGTTGCAAGGAATGGAAAGCAGTATCTAAAGTAGTAAAAGATGGTTATTTTGTTTGTTTTGCTTTAATTTTATATGATGTAACTGGAAAGTCATTTGTGGAATTTAAGGCTTTAAGTCTGGCCTTATCCAATGCCCAAGCAGGGACCAGGTTCTCTCTTTTCATTACAAGCTTCTTTCCTTCCGTGGTTATACAATGGTTATGGGCATTTGGTGGCTACAGTCTGATTTGATGATGCTGGAAAGAGAAAGGCTTGTGCCTAATTGGCCTGACCTGGATCTTTTGCTCATCCCTGAACCAATAGCTGTAGGAAGGGATGGGATAGGAGGATTAGCTTAAACCATTAGGGTCCATACCTGGAGAAGGGGGTGAAGTAATTCCCTCTGAACCACAGCGCTTGGGAAATGCAACACCTGCTAGTAAAGGGAAAAGAGATACTTAGGAAGCCTGTGGGAAATAGTCCGTATATGAGGGAAGTGTATTCTTGGGAAAAGGACAAGTTACAGGTAGGCCTCACAGGTTTTCTTTTCCTGTTTGATAGAGTCTACTTGGCTTACTGGACTGAGATTGGACTTAGGGATGAGAGATGGAGAGTGGGCTTGGGGATGAAGGGGATAGAGGCTGGGCTTGGGGGAACTGGGAGTGGAAGCTGGTGTTGCCAGAATTGCTGTTCAGTTAATCAAGGAAGAATACGATGAGAAAGGTGTCTTTTAGACCTTGGATCCCACTGCCCTGGACTCTGAAAGGATTATCCCAAAGTCATTCCAGTTATAACCAAATCCATTCTGAAGCCCAAATCGGGTATGTAAGGATGATCCAAACACTAGTCAATGGGTAAACACACAGTGCATCACGCCCTGTGTTAGAGCTGGCTAGCTTATGGGGTGGACTGTCTGACCATGCTCTCTGGCTTCTTCCTTGGTTTCCCGTGCTCATTTTGCAATTCTGCAATTGTGGTGAATGTTTTATCTTCTGGGAGGATATGGCACTGACCCCCACTGCTTCCTGCTACTAGAGTCCAGATGCCATAAGTTAGACTGTAGCTATTGACATAAGCATTCTTACTGGCTCACCCACTCAATTCTGCCTATCCAAACCTACTTTTCATCTAGTCACAATTACTTATATTTTCTGGCTCAAAAACATAATGATAATATTAGTCAGCCTTTACTTGAATTTACTGTGTCAGGAATTATTCTAACCACACATTAAAAAAAATAGACCCTTCAATGTTTCTTCCAGATATCCTCCCTTCCAGAATAAACACATACTCCCGCCATCAAAGGCATTAGTGTGTCAAAATTCATGTAACGTTTGGAAAATCTTAAGCAATGTGGTAAGTTTGAGAGAGTTTTAAGAAGGCAGGCTTTGTGCCAAAGAGCATGGATGGTGGGGTAAACAAAACTTAGATTCAAATTCCAGCTTTATAACTTAGGAGTTGTTTGACATTGGGCAAGTTACTGAATTGCTTTGAGCTTAATTTTCGTCATGGATAACATGGGGGAATAATAACATTCATCCTTAAGTGGAGATTCAATGAGATAATGTATGTCAGTATTTTGAACAGTGACTTGCACATAGTGGAGAACTTAACAAATTGGAGTGTGTGTGTGTGTTAACCTTTTGCCAAATGCCCTAACGAACTATATCAGTGTTCTGCCCATATCCTCTCAGATACTTTGCCCCTTGCATGGCCAGACTTTGTGGCTGATCTTCACAGAACTCATATCAGGCTGCTGGAACCACTGGGCCAGCAGGAGCAGAGAACAGGAAATGCCTCTAACCACTGGCAGTTGATCAGTGACCGACTGGTGCAAACATTTGAAAGTCCAGCTTCCTTGCCTCAGTTTAGGACAACGTTGACAATTGGCACAACCTACCCCTCAAAGCTCCCCTCCAGGATCAGGAGGGAGCTCCCCTCTGCGCACGTTTTCCTGGGATCACCCCTCAGTTTGGCCCCCTCTCTCCAGTCCTGCTTCGCCCACTCTTTTGTGGCCTTTCCGGGAGCACTTCCTTAATAAACTACTTGCACTTGAAGCCTCCTCTCAAGGTGTGCTGGGAGCCCAACAGAAAATGTATCACTTTCCCATTTTATCTCCTGCTTTTGGAAACTTCAATCAGGGCAGTGGCTGGGCAGCAAAAATAGATCTAAGAGAGGTAGAATGGACAATGTGTGGTGACAGGCATTGTGAGCAGCATTCAGGAAGTGACGATGGGGGCCAATGGAGACAGTAGGGGATTCCACTGCTGAGAATTTCCTCTTTCTATCTAATGGAAGGCAATAGATGCTTCAGGACAAATTTATTCTCCGTAAAAAATAATTTGCTGAGACCACTGAGCTGTTGGGTACCCGATGCTCTCTCTGACGGGCCAATTTGCTTTGTCCTGAGCAGAACGTGAGCTTGCTGTTCCAAGGTGAGCCCTGGTCAAACCCACGCCACAGCTAGACCTACATAGGTCTCCTGACTCACAGGCTCTTGGGACACGAGGCTGGCCAGGCTACTGTCACCGCTTTTCCTCAGTCTGACTTTTCTCCACAGGGCTCCAGTGCCAGCCTAGCAAAATCCTACTGAAAATTCGTTTTTCTAAATAGCCCCATCCCCAGGAATTCTACAGATCAGTGGGAGATCCAAACAAATTTTGCTCTCCAAGAAAATCCCTGTGGACCCAGGACAAATACCAATATGGGCTAAATGTTTAACTACAGTCATTCTAACTAGTGTAAACTAGAACAAGGACAAACAAAGCTGTTATCATATCCCTAAACATTTTGCTGGCTGATATGAAAATCCCAAATTCAGCCAACTCTTTCAGCCCCTGGATAATGAATTCCTTTGAAAGATAGAAATGTCTCTAATGGTTAACAAGCAGGAAGGACTGCTTAAATTTAACTAGTTAGATATTTTTTCTCTCTCACACACACATCCCATCTCAAATGCAAAATGTTACCAATAAATCTATGTGAAAATCTATGCTCTATATGGAATATATCTCTTATTTAAACAAATCATTACTTTGTTTTTACAGTAGCCAGGAAAGTGTATTTTGGTTGCAAACAATGTTTTCTTTTGGACGAGGCTGAGTCATCTTAATTAAATAATCATATTTGTAAATTCTATAAATGCAACCACAAAAATATAGATAGAGCACAGAGAATTGTTAGGGCAGTGAAACTACTCTGTATGACACTGCATAGATACAAGCCATTACAAATTTGTCAAAACCCATAGAATGTACAACACCAAGGAACCCTAATGTGATCTGTGGACTTTGGGTGATAACGATGTATCAGTGTATGTTCACTGATTGTAACAAATGTATCACTCTGGTAAGGGTTTCCGGTAGCAGTGGAGGCTGTGTATATGTGGA
This sequence comes from Lepilemur septentrionalis, assembly GCA_963573855.1. Lineage (NCBI taxonomy): Eukaryota > Metazoa > Chordata > Mammalia > Primates > Lepilemuridae > Lepilemur > Lepilemur septentrionalis. The sequence goes on along the minus strand of CAUYMX010114073.1, from coordinate 2,469 downwards.
GGCAGGGGATATATTGGAAATTGCTGTACCTTCTACTCGATTTTGTGGTAATGTACAATTGTTCTAAAAAATAGTCTATTAAAAAATACTGACCAGCAAACCACGTGCTCTTTCTACCCCCAAAGCTTAGAACTAAAGCAGATATTTTATGAAGGATCAGTTAGTTTGTCTTGAGTCACCAATGTCACTGTTTAATACATCGATACTGGTGTCAGGCTGGTGAGGTGGCATGGGGCTTTCATTCTATCTCTGCCATGCTATACCAGAAGGAACAAGATAGGCCACCAGGAAGCATGGATAATTTAACAGTGTCTATTTTTAAGGCTGTTTACAGATTATTCATTTTGTCAAAGACAATATCCTGTCCTTGAACCACTGGATATTAAGAAACATGACAAAACCAGAGCCATCTCTAGGAAAGAAATATAGCTCATTGATGGGAGTATGGGGAGTCTGGTTTGTAAACCTTTTTAAACCAAGGTTTACTGAGGGAACTTAGAGATTTCATGTGTATTTTTAGGTTTCACAGACATTAATAGATGATTCTAATTGTCTTTGATTTCTGAGCTCTGGATGAGAGGGAGGATAGGGTCTACAGGTATAGCCATATATAGTGCTGAACTCACTTGGTACATTATCAAGTGGAGAAATTAGTTCTATCTAAATACGGTATGTGACAGAGCAATGCCCAATGGGGTAGAAATGTCCTCATTAACTTTGTGGTCACTTTGAGGACACTAGACAGCTTCTATTCCTTTGCCATAATGCTGAGGATGTGGTGAGATGTGAAGATTGAAAAGAGCCCTGACATCATATAAAGTGGTACATTGCACTTTGTCATCTCAAAACCCGTAGCCAGGAGCTGCATCATCAATCATCCTCACTCTCCTGAATAAGCCTCAAATGCACCTTCAAGCTAAACAGTTGTTGGAAACTGCAGGCTGAATCTGGCCTACCACCTGTTTTGGTAAATAAAGTTTGATTGAAACTCAGCCATGCTCAATCACATATGTATTGTCTGTAGTTGCTTTCCTGCTACAGCAACAGCATTAAATAGTTGTAACCAAGAACAAATGACCCACAAACCCTAAATGGCTGGCCCTTTTGCTAACCTCTGCTCTAGTATATGTCGTTAAACAAAAAGAAAAAAAAAACTCTGTTAATCTCTTATGGCAGTGAGTCAAGAGAAAATGCCTTAATACATTGAGAAATAGCAACATAAATATTATTTTATGAAAAGAAAACCTTTTGACAAATTTAACAAAGTTTATTTGAGCAAGGATGATTTATGAGTCAGGCAGCACTCAGAGCCAGAGAGGTTCAGAGAGCTCAGTTCTACAACATGGGCAGTGAATATTTACAGACAGGACATGGAAGTACTCAAATAGCTTGATCAGCGTCTTAGTCTGTTTTTTTGCTGCTGTAACATAATACCTGTGACTGGGTAATTTAAAACGAACAGAAGTTTATTTGGCCCACAATTCTAGAGGCTAGGAAGTCCAAGATCATGGGATTGATATCTGACAAGGGCCTTCTTGGGCATGATCCCATGGCAGAAGGTGGAAGGTCAAGAGAGGACAAGAGAGAGGGCCAAACTTGTCCTCTTATAAGGAACTCACTCCTTATAAGGAGTGAGTTTAGATAACAGACCCAGTCCTATTATTACAGCATTAATAGATTTATGAGAGCAGAGACCTCATGGCCTAATCACTTCTTAAAGGTCTTACCTCTTAATACCATTACAATAACAATTAAATTTCAGCATGATTTTGGGAGGGAACAAACCATATTTAAACCATAGCAAATGACAACAGCTAAGTGTTTGCCTTATTGGATATGGTTTATCAGTTGGCTGCCTGTGATTGGCTGAAATTTGGCTGCCTGCCATTGATTTTCAACTGCTTGCTATACTCCTAATTAGGTTATCTGTTTATGTACTAAGTTATATTGTGGTTTGTAACATAGAAACTCAAAACATTAAAATGGCCTAACACCAATGGCCTCCTGCTTATTTAAATTAGCAGTTTAGAAATAATAGAAATAGCTAAAAGAGTGAAAAGTGGTTGCTTTTTGGGTAGGGTTAGGGAACTGCTGAGTTTTTTTATAATTTAAGTTTTTTTAATGCTATGTAATATTTCAAAAATAAGAGTATGTACTGTTTTGACAAATAAATGTATAAAACAAGAAACAACCACAATGCCCTCCCTTTAACCCCATGTTTTTCTGTAGCCATTAACCACTTTCTCTGCTTTCTTACCAAAATTTCTGGGAGGACTTGTCCATACTTGCTACTCTATATGGTTCTTCACTTTTCAAGGAAAGTGTTTTTTTTTTTTTTTTTTTTTTTTTGAGACAGAGTCTCACTCTGTTGCCCAAGCTAGAGTGAGTGCCGTGGCATCAGCCTAGCTCACAGCAACCTCAAACTTCTGGGCTCAAGCAATCCTTCTGCCTCAGCCTCCCAAGTAGCTG
>CAUYMX010114072.1:0-17699 GCA_963573855.1 Lepilemur septentrionalis | reverse complement strand
TGTTTGTTTAAGTAAGACTCTGGTCCAAAGCCTCACGTTTTTATAGAAGCTACAGTTTTTCAGTACCAGACCAGGCAGACAGGGCAGCCCTGTGATCTACAAAGGGTGATGGCTCAGGGTTAGGACTATTTCTTTTCTTTTTTTTTTTTTTTGAGACAGAGTCTCACTCTGTTGCCTAGGCTAGAGTGCCATGGCGTCAGCCTAGCTCATAGAAACCTCAAACTCCTGGGCTCAAGCGATCCTCCTGCCTCAGCCTCCCGAGTAGCTGGGACTGGACTATTTCTTGTTGACATTGTGATGCTTGACCCGGTCTACAACAAATCTATGTTGGGGGGAACTTGAAAGTGTTGGCTGCCTTCAAGCCTCTGCCAACTGTACCTCAGTAGTACTCTCCCCTGGTCAAGTAGGGCATGCTTGGCCAAGAGTGGTTCTCTGCATGGTCTACAGTTGCAGATGCTTCCCTGATCCACTGCCTGAGAGAAATGCTATTGTGGCAGAGAAGGGTGGTCAGGAACATTGTACCTGCAGCCACAGGATGAGTATCCCTTCAGCCACTGACTGAAGTGGTGGTGGAAGCCCCCTTTGATGCTATTTGAATGCTGAATCTTTCTAGATTTTTATAGCCTACTTCCAGTTTTTTGTAATTGTCTCACCCATTCCATTCCTAATTTGAGGGCATTTTTTTTGGTGGTAACACATTTATTTCCAAAGCAAAATAATTAACTTTTTTTTAATAGAAACAATGTTTTTTCTATTGGTACTCATATTTCATTGGTTCATGTAATATTTAATTAAATCATATGGAATATTAGGTACAGCTCATGTGAAGAAGTAGAACATTTTAGAGAGTCACCTGTTGACAGAGAGTGTCACTATACTGTGGGCATCAGGCAGTGAGATTTCCAGAGCAAGCTGGTGTAGTAAAGGCTGGTGGCTTCTCTAGCAATATTTATAGTAGTAACCTTGTGGAAAACTTCATTTAGCAGCCAACTCTTACAGTATTTTGGGAGTGAGATGGGTGCTTCATGTATGCCTTTAACAGGGGTTAGAGAGTTTGTCTTTCCATGTTAGGTGTTATTTTGAATTATCTTCTTTTTGGGAATTTTATGGGGAGGATTGTTTACATTGTAATTACAAATGTTGTCTGACCGGTTCTTTCAGGTTATGAACTGACTGGTTTAGCCAGAGGTGGGGAACAATTGGCTAAATTAAAGAGGAATTATGCCAAAGCAGTGGAACTACTGGTGGAACTAGCTTCACTGCAGGTAAGTAGAAGAGCTAGAGAACTCCTGTAGTTTGAATGGTCAAGTGGAGGAGATTCAGGTTTTGTGTCAGAGGTCTTGAGTCAGAGCATGCTATACTTTGTACTTTCAACTGTTTCCATGGTCCTATATGTGACAAGCCTAATGTTTTGATTTCTGAAATGGTTGCTTTTGCACCATTGTCCCTACTTTTTATTACTAACAAAATGCATGTGCAATAGTACAGTTTTACTCTTTGCTAGGTGGGAATAGCAACAGTCAATACTAGATTTAAATGCAAGCATAACATGGTTTGTGCATGAAGGCCATTTTTTTCCCCTTTGTGGCCAGTTAATATATTTCTAGGTTATTAGTGCATGATTCTTTCCTCTTGTCATTTTTTTGTCTTTATTTGAGTTGGAAGTGAATAAATTATAATAGCATGCAAAGAGCGTTAGCTCTATGGCGATCTCACAAGAATTTTCTGTTTTTTAAGCATGCTGAAAAGTTGTCTTGGTTCCCAAATGTTTTCTACAGGTACAGTCTGAGTGGAGCCAAGTGATCAGGACATGATTAGGAAGACTTTGTGCTTATATTGTTTATTTGTCCTCTTCTTTTAGACTTCCTTTGTTACTTTGGATGAAGCTATTAAGATAACCAACAGGCGTGTAAATGCCATTGAACACGGTGAGTGTAAGCTGCTGGGAGGCGCTTTGTTCATTCCCTTGTCCATACCTCCCCACTTGTCGTGCAGCTACCGGGACTCAGGCACTGTAAGGAAGGTTGAAAGGTGAATAAGATATTGCCCTTGCCCACAATGCAGACAGAAGTGTGTCCATGGTACAAAAAGTATTATGAAGTGCTTTGATATAAGAATGTGTATGATTTGGGGGAGTTACGGAGGAAAGTGGTGAGTTAACATAATGGAATGTTTTATTCATTTCTGGTTATTCATGCAGTTAATAAGGGTAGAAACAATATTTCTCAAGAGTCACAGTGTTTTCTTTAGTTCTTTTTAATGGTTGAGCTATATGTATCTTTTTGAATACATTATTCAGCTTTACATCTCTCTCCTTTAGGCCATTCTCCTTGATTTCTAAAAAGGAGTTTTCCCATTTGATGCATTTATTTTCCATCTCTTTTATCTCATTTAAAAAATACGACTGCTAGGCCGAGGCGGGTGGATTGCTCAAGGTCAGGAGTTCGAAACCAGCCTGAGCAAGAATGAGACCCCGCCTCCAGTAAAAATAGAAAGAAATTAATTGGCCAACTAAAAATATATAGAAAAAATTAGCCAGGCATGGTGGCACATGCCTGTAGTCCCAGTTACTCCAGAGGCTGAAGCAGAAGGATTGCTTGAGCCCAAGAGTTTGAGGTTGCTGTGAGCTAGGCTGACGTCACGGCACTCTAGCTGGGGCAACAGTGAGACTCTGTCTCAAAAAAAAAAATACAGCTGCTTAGTGTTGACGCTGCTTTTTGCTCAAACTGTTTTCATTAAAGAAACATTAATTCAATTTTTAGATGAGAAAGGAGCAAACTTTGAAGCAAAGATACTCCTTTGCTTGGGGCTGTATTAGTGTGAGCGAGGGAGTTATCTCATTTTTTAAAAACTCAAAAACACATTTGTTGACTGCTTGCTAGTGCCAGGCCTTATACATGAAACTACAAGCAAAACAAATTGGGTAAGGTTAATAGTTCTCACCCTCACTGAGATCACATTCTAGAAGCAGAATAGGCAAATTCCATGTAAAGTGGAGCCTAATGACTGACATAAAACTCAATTTAGTTCATTCTCTCTGCTTGATTTTTTAACAGTTGATTATTGTTATATTTAAAGTAACATCTGTGGTTCAATGTTATATATATTCATATATTCAGCATATTCAATGTTGTATCTGTTGTGGTCTAGTGTTATCTGTACACAGAAAAAACACTAGAAGGACACACATCAACATATTTACAATAGTTAATTTTGGGTGGTGGGATTTTACTCCATTTAAATTTTTTGTGTTTTATTTTCCAAGTTCTCTACCTTAAATGTGCATTAATTTTATAATTAGAAAACAAATAACTATTATACAGATGAGCACTGGTAATTTGCAAAAAGGGGGTTTGAAGTTCTCACATATATATATATGTATTTTTTAAACTCTAGTTATCATTCCCCGGATTGAACGTACCCTTGCTTATATCATCACAGAGCTGGATGAGAGAGAGCGAGAAGAATTCTATAGGTTTGTTGAATTTGATCATTTTTGATCATGTTTTAATCATTTTTTTATTTTCCATATTCCAAAGGCTTGATTTGCTGAGTGACTAGTTATGTTTTTTAGAATTAGCATAGCCTGTATTTTATTCTGATAGGTAGTAATATTACCAAAAGCCATAGAGACAAATCTGTGTCAAATTTTGCATATACCTAAAATATGGCATTTCCAAAAACTTAGGCCTTTCAAAGAAACTGTTAGACTGTTCTTTAAAACAAAACAATGATTTGGATTGGGTGTCTCCTACATAAAAACAGAGGGGAGAAACTAGAATTCAACAGTTAATCAACAAATAATGTATTGCATGTTGAATATGTTAAGAAGATATAAAGTATTTAGGGACATTACCAAGTAGTATAAATCATAACATTAGGGAAATCAGCACAGTACTTGAGAGAGAAATGATGTATGTCCATTAATTGGTTATGAACATTTAGAACCAGTTGGGATAAATAAGTACTAAATTGGTGGTGTACAGGAGTCTGTCTACCTGGTTCAGAGAAGTGGGAGGTAGGTGAAAGCAGGAGCATTTAGGGAAGCCATGGCAGTCTTAGACCTTGAGTTGGCATCTGATTATGATTCATAATCTTAATTATCAAAGGTTAGTTTTTATCCTTCAGTGATGTTCAGGGTTGTGGTGTTCCAAAACTTTAATGAATGCCTAGATGTGCCTGAATGCTCAAAATCTGTTCCATTAGGGAATGGATTTCAAAATTTATTTAACTTAATGGAAGTATCAAATTTTGTTCTAGGTGTTTATTATCCTCGTTGCAAAACTAGAAGAAATCAAACCTACTTAATACTAAAACAGTGTTCAGAAAATTCCCCCCTTTATTTTACAGGTTAAAGAAAATACAGGAGAAGAAAAAGATTCTCAAGGAAAAATCTGAGAAGGACTTGGAACAACGGAGAGCAGCTGGAGAGGTGATGGAGCCTGCTAATCTTCTGGCTGAAGAGAAGGACGAGGATCTTCTGTTTGAATAATTTTTCCTGCTCTGGTTCTTCTGGAAACCCTAACACTGGCTCCATTTTAATTCACGGTGTGTAGGTTTGATTTGTGTGGCTATTTATTTTTTGGCCTAAGAATTTCTTTCACTGATTGTAAAATTTACCTGGATATCTATTTATGGGATTACTTTTGCAGCAACCATTTATCACAGATGAAAGAGCTTTGTAAAAACTGCTCAGGAATTTACTCTGCAGAAGTGTTACCCTACTCCATTTACATTTGTGTTACATGTGATCTGCTTACCAAGCCTAATAGGAAATACCCCTTAGGAAACACTAGTGGTTTTAGGCCAACTACTGTGGAGCAGCCTTCGTTCTTACCCACTTGCAAACCTTGGCGCTGTTGTCTGAGATTGCTTGCAGCCATCCTTGTGTTACCGTGGTACTTATTTTCTCAAGCTTTGTGAAAACCTGCACTTATTTTTCCTTGCATGACAGGTCTGTTTTATCTGTCATGAGAGCAGTTCTGCCAATTGAAATGTGACTATGGTATAAACAGTAAAACAATTGAAAAATAAGTCATTCCTTATTATTAATTTACTGCTAAGAGTAACAGTCATGTTCTTATGCTCAGATCAGCACACAGCATTTCATTCACAGAGCTTTCTCTGCAGACATTTAGGAAGTGAGTAGCCTTTTCCCCCACTTCCATATATCAGTGTTTTACTGAAAGGCTTGATTTGAGACAACTGTTGCATTTTTGGGGTACTAATAAATGCCAGTGAATTAAGAGGACTTCATAATACTTCTTCTTTCCTAACCTAAGAAAAATACTCATTCCCATTGTAGACTAAGAAGGTAACTTTTTATTTTGTTATGTTATAATCAATAACAACTTGCATTTAGATGAGGCATTTGAGGGGCCACAGCAGGTGTCAGATTTTTAGTACTGTTTGGTTTGACATGAGCTGTCCATGGTTATTCAGGCTTTTTTTTTTTGAGACAGAGTCTCACTGTGTTGCCTGGGCTAGAGTGCCATGGCATCAGCCTGGCTCACAGCAACCTCACACTCCTGGGCTCAAGCAATCCTTCTGCCTCAGCCTCCGGAGTAGCTGGGACTACAGGCATGCACCACCATGCCTGGCTAATTTTTTCTATATATATTTAGTTGGCCAATTAATTTCTTTCTATTATTAGTAGAGACGGGGGTCTCGCTCTTGCTGAGGCTAGTTTTGAACTTCTGACCTTGAGCAATCGGCCCGCCTCGGCCTCCCAGAGTGCTAGGATGATAGGCTTGAGCCACTGTGCCTGGCCTATTCAGTCTTTCTTGCAACCAGTTCCAGGCATTCTTTACATGACTGGCCATGGAACAGTTTTTTGTTATGAAATTGTGACACTATCCTTACTAGTATTGTATTTTAATCGATGAGAACACAGTCTAGGCTTTTTAAAGTACTAAATGATTTTGTAAGCATTTAGCACCTGCTATAAAATAATAGATCTTAGTTATTGTATACCAGATACTGTTTTAAGTATTTTATTTATATTTTCTTATCACAATAATAAGTACATATAATTTTAACCCCCCCATTTCAGAGGAAAAATTTGAGGCACAGAGTGCTTAAGTAATTGGTCTGAGGTTAGAAAGCTAGAAAGTGGTAATCTAGGATTTAAATCCGTGCATTCATTCTACCTTCAGAGTTTTTATACCCTTAAGTTTTATCCTTTCTGCATGCCCTATACTTAAAACGTTGGGTATTTAAAGGTAAGACATAGGGCCTGCCTGTCCTGGAGAAGCTGATTTTCAGGAAATCCTGTTGCTGCTCATAAAATAGAATCTATTTCCCTGTAAATTCAGTAATGATTAGAAAACCAACAACTGAGTTCACAAGTCTTTTAAAAATAGGTAACACTGAACTGTTTTGCATCTAATTTTCCCACCTGGTGAAGTGTAAATTCTACCATTTTCATTTTGCAGATGAGGAAATTGAGGCTTTGATAGGTCAAACAGTACAGCAGGAGTGCAAGTCAAACGTTATCTTGATTTCAGAGCCTTGGTTTTAAGCACTGTGCACTGCCTCTCTCAGAGGCAAAAATTATGTTAAAGCTCTGGAATTTATTGGTCTTTGTTAAATTACCTACAAAAGTACAGATGATTTTAAAGTTTAGCATTTGTTTAAAAAGCAAGAGAAAATACCAGACAGATAATTTGCTGTGTGGAGTAGTGGTCTGATCCATAGGGGAAGGGAATAGATTAATGAATATGAATAGAAACTGGACTGTAACAGGTAACAGGTGTGTCAATGCATTAAACTTCTTGTTATATGATTTGTGTCCTTTGGTAGATACAGTATCATAGGAAAAGGGAGAAATGAAAAATGGAGAAATGAAATATGTTATATGTTGTATATTTGCCAACAACTCACATGCTATCCTTAGTGTCCTCAAATCCCTAGCTGTATACAACGTAAATTTGCCTGAGCATTACAAACCTCCTTTCCCAGAACACTTCCAAGTTGACAGCCTGAAGTTGGCCATCTTTAAAACACTTAGTTGTTTGTTTAATTAAGGACACAGGACCTACCTACATCTGTGTCAACAGGGGGGCACTCCCCTACAATAAAGAACAAATTAGAAGGTATTTTGTGTTTCACCTAGAGGTTCCAACGGTCATGCTTCTGGCAAAAACCTGAAGAGGAGGGTGGTTTTTTCATGTGTGGAAAACTTGAGTGGCAGAGGATACAACACAGCAAGAGAAAGTACTCAGTGGCTTTATTTGAAATATAATTCTACTTTTTATTTTTACAATGCAGTGTGCAGTATGACATCTCAAAGTAACAGTGTGCAGATACAGGATATGAGTACAAAGGGGGATTAACAATAGATGTCAGAAGATTACCTTTATTAAGGCTAAATCCCTGGTTTATATTTTCCACACACATTCACAAGATTACATTCAAATTATTCCTTATCAATACTTATTCCTTAGGCATGAGAAAAGGACAATAATCCAGACATTAGATTTTCATAGAAAGCAAATCTGGATTAGTCTAAATAATATTCTCTCTCCATTTGTTCTGACATAAAAATGCAGGAAATAAAGACAGTTCTTTAATGGATTTTCCAAGTATATTTCATTAGCTATTGGTATCATTTCTATAATAAGTGGTTAAGACCTCCTCCACACTGAGGTTTCCAATTAGAACCACAGAGGACAGGGAATGGAATTGGCCAGAGTGTCTGTACAACGTATAGCAAGGCTTTTTTCCATATTTTATTGAGGAAGTCAGCAACAACTCAGTTTTTACTTTGTTTAGGGACTGAGTTGAGTATCAGCACATCTTTTATCACTAGGATTTAGAAAAGTTTGGGACATAAACATTTCTTTCTCTCCAACATTGCTGATGGAGGAAAGAATTATATTCACTGATCCTGAAAATGTCTGTCACCTCCGACTTCCTAAAAGTATGCCATGGTATGTGCCTTGTGTCTGAGTATTGACAGCACATGTCCCTAGTATAGGCCTGCTATCTGCAGTGGCACAACAACCACTCACTGCCTGCCTAAAACCTCACTCTAACTTAGAACTGTCAATATTTTAGATCTTAGGGTTGAAAACAGTTGTCAGTTACAATAAGCAGATCACAAAACTCCATTGTCAACCACTGACTACCTTTCATTCCTCAGGAGAAAGTAAGCTGGAAAACTGAAAAGATTATGTGCTAAGTATATTCCTAGTTTTCAATGCTGAAAACCAGTGTGACTTTTTTGCATTTTCCTGCCATAAGCTGGAGTGTTTCAGACCTGAAGAGACAGTATGTATGGTATTTCTGCCCTCAACCCCGGAACGTTATTTTCCTCCTAAGGAACATTCTCTTGAAAATATTTCCAAATAAGACACTCCCCAGCCAACTTAATAGGCCATGCAAATTTGAACAGAGAAAGGCAACATAGAAAGTGTCTACACTTATTCAAATAAAATTATGTAGAAGAGGAAAAAAATCAAATATATACATGACACTGAGACAAACTACTCATTAAAAACAGTTGCTTATGTTAAATTAAATGACAAGTCAGTATTATTATTCCAGTGTTTAGCTTTGGGAATAGGAAATGCTGTAGCTAAAGTCACCATAAAAATAAAATCAAGGCATTCACATTTGAGGCTTTTTGTCACACATCACACTATATTTAAAGGCTTGAAAAGACTACAAAATAACTTTCCATGACAATTATGGACAGTGAATTTTAAAGCTACAGCTATAGAGACAGTACAAAAATCCCATTAGCTTAAACATTTCTTTTATAATTTAGCAAGCTGTTGCATTCTGGTCATAAGACCTTGTTAGGATAAAAACCTATTTCTCCCATCCAAGTACTCACCAGGCCCGACCCTGCTTAGCTTCTGACATCAGATGAGATTGGGTGTGTTCAGGGTGGTATGGCCGTGGACAAAAACCTATTTCTGTATACTTGATAACTTCCCCCCTGCAATGTCCTTTTTCTAAAATGTTCAAATGACTTTCAGGTCTTCCTTTCCTTTTGATCTCAAAGTCAATTGTCATAATATTTCCCTAGGATATACGTACTTTTATTCCAATGCTGAACAAGTGTTATCAATGACCACTTGTCAATTAAACATTAGTATACAGTACAGCAGCTATATTCATCAACAGAATTCCAGTTTAATACCCTACATATATAGCATAGTTGTAGAATTATATTGTGCTCACATATAACAATGTAAAAACTGTCAAATGTGCTGATGTCCTCCCAGGTTTATAAAAAACTATTTGCATCATGAGGAAGAAACTTAACTGTCAACACAATTTATATGAACATCTGCCATTCATAAAAATAAAAACTTACACATTCCATTGTACTACACAGATCAGAGAAAGGAAGCAAGGCTAGCATATTGGTTATGACAATTTAAGGAAAAAAAATCATTATCTTTAAAAAGATAAGCATATTTTGTATACCTTTAACTAGATTAGTCAGCCAAATGTGCAATCTGATCCATAAAGTGAGCGTAAGAACTTGTGCCTCTAATGGAATGTTGGTTTTTTTTTCTTTCTTTAGAATTCAAAGACATACAAATGAATTCAAGCCTAACAGAGTAGTTCCAAACCAAAGTGGCACCATTTTGTTTTTTCTTTTTTAGGAAAGTATTTTTGATGACTGAACTAGTCTCCTAAGCAAATACTGTCTTGTCCAGTGCATAGCAGCACAGCACTGTGCCTCCCCTGCCCAAATAGTCCCATGAAGTCATTTAAGTGTTAAATAACATCAATATTTATAACTATGTGGGACATGGACTCTGTGTACATACAAGTTTTTCATGGAAATATGACTAAGCAGAAAAGATTTAGTTAAGTGAAAACAAAAGGTTTTAACAGGGTAACATGGAATTACTGTTGAAAGCTTCCATTTAGAATCCCAAAATGAGGCAAGAACCCTTAAAACCATGTATAGAGAATAAAGAATGCTAGGTACAAATTGCCTAAGGGGACCTTCTCACTAGTTTAGGAGAACTAAGAACAGGTCTACAGCTTATACTGTTGCCTTCCACCTTATCCTCAATCTTGCTGAAGTGTTGGGGCTATCTTCCTATTGGCAGTTTGCCAGACCAAGTCCAACATGTTACAAAATGGATGTTTCCTTCACCTCAGCCAAGTGGACGGCACCCACTGAGGTTCAGTATCAAGTTTGTTTATTAATCTAAGCAATTCCTGATAGGCTTTATCAAGATCTGAATTCACAATCGCAGTGTCAAAGTAGTGGCCATTGTTCTGCTCCATCTCTCTAGTCTTCTCAATGATTTCTCTCAACTCTTCAGGCTGCAAAGAGAAGATGAAAACTGTGAGGTAATTCCTATCCTTACCAAAATACAAGATGAGTCAGAGATGGTCAAACTACAGGCAGTGACCTTACATAGCTTTCCTTCTGTCTCTCAAAATACTCAACTTCAGGCGCTCCTTTCCAACCCTGCCATGGACAGTGGTTTCCTTTGCAACTTCAGGACTCACATTATGAATCACTTGGGCCTCAAGATAGCCTGTTTTATACTACTATTTAAGTTTTCATATATTTCTGTCTTACCTTACCAATAAGACTATAGGCTTCAAGAGTACAGGCTGTTAGTTGAATTCCCTACAAACATTTAAGGACATCATAACCTCTTCCTAGTAGTAATATCTTCTATAACACAGAATGAAACCTTTCTGGCTGGGGCAAGGACCTAAAGTGCCATCTACTTTTGGCTTCTGTAAAGAGCCCTTGCCCTTTATATCTATTGCAGAGTTAGGTAGAGTAAACATTATGGGAAAAGAGAAGGATCAATGTTTTCTATGAAAACATTGCTGTTCAGTCCAAGATTTAATAATCTTATCTATTAATATATATTTTGGGAAAAATACTCAGTCTAAAACTTTAAATTGCTGCTCTGTTTTCCATACACAAAGGAGGTCTTTAAGATGCAAAAAAGTCTCCTAACAGAGTTTGGAAAACTACATAGAGCAGGCTACTTTAAAATACCGAATAAAGGAAAAAAAAGGCTCTTTCACACAGGCAAGCAGGTGGCAAGGCTACATGCAAACTTATCTTGAACCTTCTGATTACCAGGCGTATGTGTTCAAGAAAGTGAAAACTGTCAATGAAGAGAACTAATTAAACCCAAGACAGAATGTCTCAGATATAAAATACACATCAATACTATATTGGACCCACACTCTAAAACAATTTATATCATTCAACTGTTTGAACTTCTGTAACAGTAGAAAAACATCAAAAATATGACAGCTCTGGCTTGTCCTGAAGCAGTTTCTTATATGGCTCTCTAATTTTTATTCTGGAATGCTGTGCATCTGAATATGGTACACAGAATCCTTTGTTCCTTAGCAGGGACTCTATTTCACCACTGTAGCTGAATACGCGGTGACATTTTTTCCAAAACTTATGTCTAGTCAAAGCTCAACATAATTCAAAGAACATTCTAGGACTCCATATAGAATTGAAACTGTGGTGCTAGTGTTGAAATGTAAATGCTAAGCTCCAATCCACCTAGTTATTATTAAATTTAAGGCATTACTACTTTACCTTATGCCAAAACGGCTTATATAATTTATAAATTCAGACTTTATGTCTAAATTTCTTTTTCAGATTACAATCCATAACTAAAATGAAACAAAATGTTTTACGTCAAAAATTTTTGACCTGAAAAATTTTAGCCTTTAAGAAAAAGTGACTGTCAATTAACCACTCTCAAGGGAAGCCCCCATACTAGCAGAAGAGATTCAGAGTACAATTAGGTAACTGATTGAGTAGTTATATTTTATATCCAGTGAGTAACACCATCACTTTCTTAGCTAACACAGTTTCAAAGTTAACATTTAAGATTTGTTTTTACTCAATACTTCTATTATGTGAGTAATAAAGCACTATTAGAAATACCAAAGGATATAAAAACGTAAGTGGAATAAAAAGACAATGGGATATTATGTACCACCTTCTACCCAACAACTGTAGAACATACGTTCTTACAGGTGTGCATGGAACATGCACTAAGATAGATGTTGGGCCATAAAAATAATGATCAATAAATTTCAAAAGACTGACATCTTTCAGGGTTTATTCTCTGACCACATGGAATTATAAAATATTTTTTAAAATTTCCAAATGGATGGAAATTATCTTTTTTATTTTAATATTTTAATATTAATTAACAATTTTTCTTTTCCTTCTTTTTCCTCATTTGCCTTAAACCTCCACTGAAAAATGGATGGAAATTAAATAACATAAATAACCCAGTGTTAAAGAAGAAAATGACAAGGGAAATCACAATGCATTTCTAACAAAATAATTAAAAATATAATGTCAGAACTTGTGGGATGCAAGTAACTGTTTAGAGGGAAATTTATAACTTTAAATGCCCATATATGAAAATAAGAAAGGTTTAAAAATTATGTAAGTTTTCATCTTTAGAAACTCCTAAGTGCAAATTAAAGTCAAAGAAAGAAGGAAAGAATACAAAGGGCAGAAATGAATTAAATAGAAAACACACAAACAATAAAGAAAATAAAGACAAAAGCCTTTCAACTTAGTTCTTTTTCTAAAGTGTTTTGGTTATTATTTTTAATTTCCATATAAATTTTAAAGTAATCAATTCAGGACAAACTGGAGGCCATTATCTTAAGTAAAACAACTCAGAAAGTCAAATACCACATGTTTTCACTTGTAAGTGGGAATTAAATAATGTATACACATGGACATAGAATGTGGAATAAGAGACACTGGAGACTTGGAAGGGTGGGGGGATGAAGAATGAGAAATTACTTAATGGGTATAACATACATTATACAGATGATGGTTACTCTAAGAGCCCAGATTTCACCAGTATACAATATATCCATGTAATAAAACTGTACTTGTACCCCTTAAATTTATACCAAAAAAAGATTATTTCAAGTATATGATTCAATAGTTTTTAGTATGGTCACAGACTTCGCAATTGACACCATAGTCAATTTTAGAACATTTTCATCACGTCCCCCCTCCCCACCCCTACCAAAACCTATACCCATACGTGGTCACTCACATTTTTTTCCCAACTCCCAGTTATAGGCAACCACTAATCTACTTCAGGTCTCCACAGATTTGTCTATTCTGACATTCCATGTAAATGGAATTATATGGTCTACATCTTCAAGGTTCACCCATGTTGCAGCATGTATCAGTACTTCATTCCTTTTTATTGCCTGTTTTTCAAGACTAACAATAAAGCTACAGTAATCAAGACAGTGTGATACCAATATAAACACAAAATAGAGTTCAGAAATAATCCCCCTCCCCCACGTATTTGGTCAGGTTATTTTTGACAAAAGTTGTCAACATAATTCAATGGGGAAAGGACAGTCTTTTCAACAAATGGTGCTAGAACTGGATATCCACATAATTAAAAACAACAAAACAAAACCTCCACCTTTACCTCACACTGAAACAAAGATTGATATGAGATAAATCATAGACATAAATGTAAAAGCTGAAACTAAAAAGCTTTTAGAAGAATAGGATAAAATCTTTACACTCTAATGATTTACAAAAATTGTTAACTGTAAAAAGAACAGGTAAACTTTATTAGAATTAAACATTTCTGATCTTCAAAAGATACTGTTTTAAAAAAAGATACAAAGACTTCAAAGAAAAAGTATCTGTAATACATATATCTGATGAGGGAATTATATCCAGAATATATAAAAAGTTCTTTCAACACAAGAAAACCCAATTTTTTAAAAACCGAGAAGAACTGAGGCATTTCACAAAAGAATGTGCCCAAATGGCTACATGAAAAGATTATCATTAGTCATCAGGAAAATGCAAGTGAAAACCATAATGATAACACTTTACACCTATCAGAATGGCTAAAAAAATGTTACAAATTAACAATAGCCAAAGTTGGTAAGGATGTGGAACAACTGGAACCATCAAACAGCAGTGGGAGCATAAAACGGCAAACTGTTTTAAAAACAGGTTAGTAATTTCTTTATACAGTTAAAACGTACACTTAACATTTGATCCAGCAATTCTACTTCTGTTATTTATCCAAGAGAAATGAAAACATATGTTCAAAAAACTTTAAGAATGCTTAGAGTGGCTTTAGTCACACTAGCTTAAAACTGGAAACAACCCAAATGTTTAACTGGAGAATGGATAAACAAATTGTGGTATAGTAATATCATGGTATATTACTCAGCATTAAGAAGAAATGAACTACTGTTAGATGCAGTATAGGTGAATTTCAAAAACATGCTGATCAAAAGCCAGACACAAACTTAAATATGCTGTATGATTCCATTTATGTGAACTTCTAGAACAGACCAAATAAATCTGTAGTGACAGAAAGTAAATCAGCGGTTGCCCAGGGAAGAATGGAAGAGCATTAACTTCAAAGGAACATAGGAAAACTTTCTAGAATAATAGCAATGTCTTAAATCTTGATTGGCATGGTGTTTACACAAGTATACATTTTGCCAAAACTGACTGAATTATACAATTAGAATGCATGCATTTATCATATGTAAAGTATACCTCAGTAAATTAAATTTAAAAAAGAATTAGAGTTCTAATTAGTAATCAAATATAGTATACATTGATAAAATATTTTGGTCCTGATTAAATTCCTGCTTTACAAACACATACATTCAGCATCTTTCTAAACCTAAGTTGAAAATTTAGGATGGCCAATTCAAAACAAAGTAGATAAAAATTCCAGGAAAACCTTGCCAGAGACCAGCCAAAAGCTAGTTGCTTAACACATTTTGAAATAGTGTATGGCCCTTTGTATGATACTGAATCCTTGTTAAGTTTTTTTTTTTTTTGAGCCAGAGTCTCACTCTGTTGCCCGGGCTAGAGTGCTGTGACATCAGCCTAGCTCACAGCAACCTCAAACTCCTGGGCTCAAGCAATCCTTCTGCCTCAGCCTCCGTAGTAGCTGGGACTACAGGCATGTGCCACCATGCCTGGCTAATTTTTTCTACATATATTTTCAGCTGAATCCTTGTTGGAAAAGAACAGCGTAACAAGAAATAAGTGGGCATGTTAGAAAATAGAAAATTAGGCTGAACGACAGAATGGAGTCCACTTTAGTCCTTAGTTTACAACCTTTTCCTTGAGCAATCATGATGTTTCTGGTCTACCAAAGTAGTTACTGAACACAAAGCTTATATAGTATTAATCTTGTTTCCCTTATTATAGTGATCTTCCTCAAGAACAGCCGGTGACTATATCTTGTATTTCTTTTGTTATCACCCAAGTGCTATGGACAACAGATACTCTGACTTTAGTTATTTATGAATTTACAAGCATGCTGCAGAAATGAAAAAGGGGTGAAGCACTAATTTAACCAGCTAGCTAGTCTACTTAGCCAAGACAAAGCAATCAGAATTATGCTCAACAAGTAGGATGGGCTAAGACAATAACAATTATTACCCCACATATAGACTGAATAAGAAATGTTAAATAGATGTACAGTGGAAAAAGATATACTGGGGGCAATGAGGCAGAAAGGGCAGAGGGAAGGTTGTGATGGTTGTGGTAGAGTCAAGAATCAAATCAAAGCAGTGTTAGTATTCTTTTAATGACTACCTTTAAGGAGATTTAAAGGTGTAACAAATTAAATGAGGCAGTATGAGTGAGTCCTCCGTAAAACAGATATATTTAAGAAATAAGTAGCAAAAAACAAGGAAGAGTATTTGTTACCTTGATATAGGCCATTTGACAGAGTTTTCATTTTACACATTTAAATAGTCAATGCCTTCTTAATAATATATCAGTATATATCACTTAATTATTAATAATGTTTAATATGCCGTGGACTACCTCAACTATATCCAGCACAGATCTAAAATAATTAAAAAATTTTTTTCTACTTCAAATCATGCGAGAAGACCAAGAGAGAAGAAAAACAGGACATAAAATTTCAGTGAGGAAAAAGAAGAGAAAAGCTACAGCACTCAATATCTAAATTCTGCGAATGTGGAATATCTAAAGAGATAAGTGGATAATCCCTAACAGTTTGCTGATAACTTTGGTGGGGGGGGGGTCCCATAATTTCCCTGGAAATGTTACAGACCCATAAGAATAAGCTTAAGTTTTAAGGAACCCCAAAGTTTACCATACCTTTGGGGGTTAACAACAGAAAATGTGTGGGGAACAACAAGAGAGGCCCCCTGCTTTGGAAAGGTGCCATAGTCCAACCAGTGGCAACCATGGCAATTTCTGGACAAGTGACACTGCAGAAAGAATAATCAGTTTGAAAGCTCAAGCTGAGGTAGCGTTTAAGCACTGAGACAAACTAGACCAGGAATGTTTCATGTTTACCTTAAATGGAATAGTACAATAGTATAACGACTTTACCTTTGGATTCTTTCCTTCTTTTGCTAATAATGCCCGAAGTCTCTCTTGTGATGGAGGTGCAATGAAGATAATATATGGTTTCAAATCTGAATTCCGGAGGGTCTTCAATGACTGTAAAGAAAAGATATTTGGATTTTAAAAGTAATTTCCATCATTTAATTATTTTCCAATAATACAATTGGAATATAACATCATTTTATTAAACATTGTCTATGAGTGTTTCCAAGTATCTTTTTAAATTTCAAAATACTATTGGGGTACAAACGTTGAGGTTACATATATTGCCTTTGCAATGCCTGAGTCAGAGGTACAAGAGTGTCCATCCCCTGACAGTGTGCACTGCACCCATTAGGTGTGAATTTACCCATTCCACCTCTCCCCTGACACTCAATGAATGTCACTTTCATATGTGTACATAAGTATTGATCAATTAGTACCAATTTGATGGTGAGTACATGTGGTACTTGTTTTTCCATTTTTGTGATACTTCACTTAGAAGAATGGGCTCCAGCAGCATCCAAGATGTTAATACAACAGATGTTAGTTCACCATTGTTTTTTGTGGCTGAGTAGTACTCCATGGTATACATATACCATATTTTATTAATCCACTCATGTATTGATGGGCACTAGGGTTGTTTCCGTATCTTTGCAATTGTGAATTGTGCTGCTATAAATACTCAAGTGCAGATGTCTTTAGGATGACTTTTTTTCCTTCGCGTAGATACCCAGTAGAGGGATTGCTAGATCAAATGGTAGTTCTATTTTTAGTGCTTTGAGTTATCTCCATACTACTTTCCCTAGAGATTGTACTAGTTTGCAGTCCTACCAGCAGTGTATGAGTGTTCCTATGTCTACACATCCATACCAACATTTGCTGTTTTGGGACTTTTTTTTTGTTTGTTTTGGGACTTTTTGATAAAAGCCACTCCCAACAGGAGTTAAGTGATACCTCATTGTGGTTCTGATTTGCATTTCCCTGATGACTAGAGATGTTGAGCATTTTTTCATTTGTTTGTTGGCCATTAATCTATCTTCTTTTGAAAAGTTTCTGTTCATGTCCTTTGCCTACTTTTTAATGGGGTTGTTTGATTTTGTTCTTACTAATTTTCCTGAGTTCTATATAGATTTTAGTTATTAGCCTTTTATCGGATGTATAGCATGCAAATATTTTCTCCCATTTTGTAGGTTGTCTATTCACTCTAATGATAGTTTCTTTGGCTGTGCAGAAGCTTTTTAATTTGATCAGGTCCCATTTATTTATTTTTGTTGTTGCTGTGATTGCTTTTGGGGTCTTCTTCATAAATTCTTTGCCTAGGCTGATGTCTGTA
>CAUYMX010114071.1:0-18979 GCA_963573855.1 Lepilemur septentrionalis | reverse complement strand
TTATTTATTAAAATCCTTTTTATCACCATCCTAATTAATAGTTTATTTATGTCTAATTCTGGACCTGCCTGAACCTTTTTCAGAGGTATTTTACTCAATTTAAAAATGTCTACTTTAGCTTTTTAATTGTAAAAGGAATGGAAAATTATATGTGCATTACTGAGTTCACAGTGTCAGTCTTTCTTTGACTCGTGTGATTTGGTTAAATTAAAAATAAAATTGGCAGTTTTTATTTTCATTTTTTTTCTAACTTCTAAATTTAGTTTTGACAACATTCTAATGTCTAACAAGATGCTCAAGCATAGGAGTAGCAAAGGGAAAAGAGTCAGAAGAAGTGCTTAACCTGGAGGCATAATTATTTTCTAAACAAGCTTAGGGATATTTTTGGAGAGCTAAAAAGAATAGGTTCATAGGATAGTTCGGTAGAGCATGAAAGTAGATGTTTCCTTTTGCCACTGTGTGTGTGTGTGTGTGGGTGTGTGTGTGTGTACTTCAAAATGAAATGATTCCCATGGCTACGTTGGCCCTCAGGAAGATAATCAGCACCTGCTAGTCTGGAATTGGTGGAACATGGAATGTTACTCTAATCACTATCATATAAATTTAGCATTTAATATTATATTTATAGTATTGTACATTTATAGTCAACAAGAGTTATTAGATATGCTAGAATCCAGGGGCATGGAGATACATAAAACAAATTTTCCCCCCTTAAGCCAAATGAGTAGAGTAGGAAAAAGAGACACCTGAAAAATCCCAACTTAACTATGCTGTGAATAGTACTGGAGAATCTTCCTCTAGTTTGCTAAGATAGAGTCCTATAGAACATGATGTAATCAGGAGAGTGACATCCCAGCACCATTGATAGATTCTGATGGTTAGATGCAAATCATAGGTTCTGTCTAGACTAAGGGAGAGGAGATTACACAAGGGTGTACGTACACGAGGGTGTTCACCGAGGTGTGTTGCTCTCAGTGGAAAATGCAGCTTTTAGCTTTCTAGGCTCTGCGATACACAAATTGGAAGAGATGTTAAGAGAATCGATCTGTTGCACCTCCAGAACTATTTTTCAGGACAGGTTAGTGGTTTAGTGTGGCTGGAGCCCGGGACTTCTGGGAACAGTTCACTAGGGATGGAGCTGGAGAGGTAGGTAGGAGCCCAGTTAAAGTATCTGGTACATCGCACTAAGGGGTAAGAATTCGCTTCCCTTGTACAAAGAGCCTGTGAAGCCTTAAAACAGGCAAATAATCAGATCTGAATTTTGCAAAAATTTAAACTGCAATTTAAATTTAAGAAAGTATATTATGTTTTTATTGCCATGCAATAAATTACCACAAACTTGGAAGCTTAAAACAATCCATATTTATTAGCTACAGTTCTATAGATCAGAAGTCTGCATGGATCTGCACTCAGCCCATCAGAGTCTTCAGCAACAGGCTGGTTCCTAAATGTTCCTTGAGGTTCATGCATCAACATATCATGGTATCTGAAGGGTATTTTAATTTAGGATTTTAAGAAGACAACAAGAAGAATTGCTGCACATGACTGAGCTCATGCTCCATAATGAGAAATCACATTCTTTCTACAAATGGTATGCAGTATATAGCTAATATTAGTTTCTAATTCTGTATCATTAAGTAGTTGGTGTCCACCTCTAGTCTCTGTAGGTGAGAGACAGACTTTGACCCAGTCTTCAATTGAGGACTCCCCACTGCTGTCTTGGTCTTCATGTCACCTGTGTGTGCTGGAAGGCCAGATTCTTAGTTCCGGGCCCTTATTATCCAGTCATGGCTTTGGTTTCTGCATTTGCTCAAAACACCATCTTTAAGCACCAAATCTCATGGATTCCTTTGCTGTATCCAGTGTGCTTTGCAAAATCACAGCTGCCACTTAACATTAAAAAAAAAAAAAATTCTCCTTCATTAACACTCCATAACTCACTGGTGATAGTTCAAAAAGTCTTTGCTTTTAAACTAAAGAACATTGACTATACCTGCACACACATACTATGAATAGAAATGAAACTGACAATTGAAACAAGGATAGAAAAAAGATTTTGACAAATGTATTATTTTATTTCTAGAAGTCTTTCTTCTTTTTATTCCCAATCTGCTTATTTCTTATAGTCTATTTTTTTATGTTTATCTTTGTGATTGTTCTCTTTCCTTCTATTTCATGCGTAGCCCTTCCGCAGGTCTGTCTTACTCGTAGTGGCTTGTACTGTGACCTTGGTTTTATTTGTGAATGTATTGGTTCTGTGAGTCTAACACAAACTAGCTTTTGTTTAAACTGTGTATGCTTCTGCTGTTACAGATGGCCAACCCCTTGTAACTGCATTTGTTCATTTGAGGATACTGACTCAGGAAGGGAGACCCAGGCTATGTTCCCCATCTTTCTGCCGACCCAAGACTCTGAATCCCAACAGTGTCACGCTACCTTAGTTTAGTCCTCAGCTCACTTTCTTCTCTTTTCTGGAGAGTTCTGTCTAGCGAAAGCTACGGCTATTGTGCAGTGAGAGGGACCTTCTAATGCTTTGATGGCCACAATGCTGCATCAGAATCAGGCCTTGGATTGTGCAGACACAAGGCAATGATTACATTTCATTTGTGATACTACTAAAATTTTTTTTTCTGGCCGCAATAACTCAAGATGTTTTACTTATTTTTCACTTAATGCCCATGGATTTTTGGGTAATGGTATCAGAGGTTATATGTTTATTAAAAGAATGTTGCTGAAGGCATTGAGGTTATGGAATTTCCAGAAGTAGAAGGCTGAATATATATTTTATTTTACTTTTAATAAGACATAGGAGAATGAGGCTAAACAGGAACACTTCATATTTATTGGTAAAAACAAAGGTCTTTTTATTCATGGCAAATTGCATTCCTAGAAAAGTGTTTTATTAGGAATAATTATTTTGACTGATTTTCTGTAAACAATGTAATATGAGGAAAAATACTTCACATTTGATATTTAAAAATGTTTCTCAATGATGTATTTATGGGCATTTAACATAGTGAGAGTGGAGTTTGTTTTCTCCTCTTTGGTAACACCTTACATAACCTTAAAGTAATTGTATACAAGAATGTCTGCCTGACTAAAGAATTAGTCTCTGAAGCCATGAACTATATTTTATTCATCTTTCATATATATTCCCAGTACTTTGTGCTCTGTGATCACAGTGCTTAGCATATACTAGTTATGCAGTAATTATTTGTTAAATAAAAAGCCAAAGAATCTGGTTAGAAAAACTTTCTGGAAAAATGAAGCTTATGACTGAAAATGAGGAAATTTATTACCACTAAGATATATATTTTTTAAATAACAAAATGATCTATGTTTACATTATTTCTTCCCTATCCTTCTGTCACTGTAGCTCTGACAATGAATGTAAAAAATGAATCTCAAATTGAATCATGACTGAATAGAAATGTTCTCAGGGAGAAATAGAAAAAACTGTAAAGTTCATCTAGAGTTGTATAAATAAATAATTCACCAAATAAAAACAGAAAAGAAGACTGTTGATAAAATCCTGATACTCTTTCTTACCATAAATTTTGTTCCCTCATTAAAAAGTTTTGGCCAGTGGAGAGATAACTGAGAGCTGAACCAACTATTCCTTGTGGAGCTTTAATCATAACTCAGAAATCAAGACTTTTGTTTTTATAATTATTAGGGACCTTTGAAGCATTTTTGAAATTCCTGGGGTGTTCACAGTTTTGTTATTTTCTGGTTTTGTGTCAGCGGAAAAGTCTTTGAAATTTTCTACTGTGAAGAAGATTGACCCAATTGCTGTCAATCTTCTGTATTTTTGCTTCTCATTTTCAGATACACACACCCAAGTACACAGTCTGCTAACAAAGGACCCCTCCGAAGTCCTCCTTTTGTGTGTTTTCAGGACATGCTTTCTGCACAAAAAATATAATTTCTTAGACTCTCTTGATAGGGAAGAATAATGATGTCCAGGGTGAGGAAAATGGTTGAATGTGGTTTTGTTTTTGAAGAAATATCCGTTGCTAAGCAGTATATAGCTGCTGCTGGGATTAAGTCACTAGAACAATAAGAATGATTATTAATCTTTATTTTCTTAAGCAGTTTACAAAATTGAGTTTTTGATGTGCTGTTTAGGTGGTAGTTAGAATTGTGTATATCTTGTACAAAATTCACACTATCTAAATTTGGATACAAGCTCTGAAACTCTTGAAGATTCTTTCTGCAAAGAAGGTATTTAGGTTAATTTCATTTTCCAAGTATCAAATACTCTGCTTAATAAATGATGTTGGTCAAATATGATTTCAATCTTTTGTGCCTCCTTAAACTCTTTTGTCACTTTTCCCTTATTGATTCATAGAATCTACGAGTTGGAGGGAATATAGATCATATAATCCAGATGCCCAGAAAATGCAGTCTCTGCTTTGTCACAGCTCTGGAAACTTCTTACACAGTAACAAAAATACTCAATCCATTCAAAGGAAAGGTAGTATTAATAACTAAAAAATATATCTAAGCTCTATCTTTAACCTGTCCGTGCCCCCCAGCAGCTTTTTATTCCAGGTATGCTTTGTATTCTGAGTCTATTAGTCAAATTCTTCTTTGATAGCTTCATATAACCACCTAATTTGACCCCTCATGCTTATACATTATCAATATAGAAAAAGGTATCACCTTTTTTGATCTCTAGATTTATCCTTTTTATGAGCCTTTGGTCTCCAGGCTCTTTATTCTCTTAGTCATTAGAAACAGATGAGCAGTTATTGCTTTTGCTGTTTGTCCACTAGACTAAAGGACTCCAATTCTTGACAGCAGTATGTAAAGAACTAAATGAGTTAATGGGGCTTTAATTTAGTATTATATTTAGTCTCTGAATCTAAGGCATATTTATACAGATATACGTGTAGTATTAACATATTATAAGTCTTTTGCCCCAAAATTCTTTTTTTTCTAATTTATTATTTATTTGCAATCTAAAAATAAATTAGAGAAAGGAAGATTGGGGAAAGATACTACAATTTAATTCTCAAGACAACTTTGTTGGGTAGATATTTGTATTTCCATTTCACAGATGAGAAAACTGATTTCCAAAGGAGCTTCTAAATTTGCCCAAGTTCATATATCTAATACATGGATTATAAAAAAACTTCAAATAGGAAAAGGAATACTGATACAACTAGAAAGCCTATGAAACAGCACAAACATAAAAGAAAACACACCCAGTCTCATATTTTAATAGATCCTGGGGACAGAGGCCAGTCAAGTTATAAAGCTATAATTAATGATTCTTCATTTAAAAATCACATCAATAATTATTTCCAGAAGATTCCAGAAAGGAACAATAAATGAGAAGAAGTCGGAGAATGCCATCTTAAATGCTGAACTTCATAAAAGCCTCAGGTCCCAGAGAAAGATAATCATAGTAATGATTACAAAATAGTAATACTGTACAGTACTAACAAATATTCATATAAATACAAATAAGTCATAGTCATGCCTTGTTTTTATAAGTTACAAATTTATTTCTCATATATTACTTCATTTATTGATCAAATTAACCACTGCACAGAAACATGAGAATTTAAGGTGGATGAAGCAAAACTTGTCAGATACTACCTGCATGATTCTCCGTATAGAGATTTATGTTCAGACTCATCTTCCTACGACCTACAGGGAAGACATTCTGGTGACTGCTAGCAAAGGTATATGTAAGGAAGAGGCAGGAAATAATTTTAGATCATTTTTAAATAAATTTAAGAGAGTCTGATAGACTATCTTCATTCTTTATATTAATAATGAAAATGTGCATACATTGTATCATAGCAATAGGAAGAACCTGCTCAATTTAGGAGAGAGTATGAACTTGAAGTCGAGATTTGGATTCTGGTCTTAACTCATTCTTTAAATAATGAAACCAGTCCATTCAATCCTTTGGTCCTTATTTTTTCATCCGTAAAATAAGGGATTTGATAAGGTCAGTGTTTCTCAGGAGTGCGCCGCACTCCTCAAGGTGTTTTAGGAATCATGGCTGTTTTTTTTCTGTGAACTCTGAAGAAGTCTGTGGCTTGGGGAAAGTTGGCTTTCGCTGTTAAGTGCTGCATAGAGCTGTCTGTGTGATTTATGCTACTCACATCCACTTACTCAGGAGTTTCTTATCTTTGCTAATTTACTTACCAAAGGAGGAAACCACAGAACAGATTTAATGTTCAGATAGAAATGTTAATATTTTTCTATCTAAGTTTAAGAAGAGCTAGGCAGATTTCTTTAAGCTAATGCCTGGAAAACTCAGATGCCTGTAAAGCAAAGCTAGACATCATGTGCCTACATTGTAAGGCATTCCAGTGACTTGGAAGAAAGGACCTAAAGCAAACAGGGCCAATTTTTAAAAATTAAATCTACCTGGATAATCTTAAGAGGATACCAGGTCTCTCAGATCACAGATCTCTAAATCAGACTGTTCAGGCTTCACATAACCTGCCTTTGAAGAAATTCAAAAGTATCTTCAAGCACCATTAACTTTCACTTGGGTTTGCCATGCAAAATTGTTTACCAAGAATTAAACACTTGATTTACACTCTCGATGGATGGTTTAAGCTTTACCTGAAGACACTGGAAGATTCTCAGGAGAAGTGGGAGGAGGTGTGCTTTGTTAACTGAGACATTTTTCTCCACTTTAGGATTATTGCTGGAGTTTACAAAGCCTCCTGGTGTTTCAGTTTGGAGTGTTTCCTGTGCTTTTGTCCTTTCCAAGATACAACAGGCAGAAATGATAAAGGCATTCTAGCATTGCCCTTGTTTGTTGGACTATTTCCTGAGAAATTTTAGTTGCTAAAGATTACTTCCCCAACTTTGAAGAAGAAAAAGTAATTTGGGATAAGTCAAGATAAGCATCTAGCTGTGGTAGAAGTCTGTGTGAATCAAATCAACTTCTAGGAGCCTTACCCTGTGCTAATTATCCCATCTTAGCCCTCAGATGCCTGCTAGGTCAATATAGCTTAAGGAAGAAACAGCCATTATGTCTGTGAGATTTGAGAAAATAAGGTTTCATGGATTTAAAATGATTGGTCATGGGTACAGTGTATAAAGTATTTAAAAGAGAAAGAGAAATTTAAAAAAACCCCTGCATCTTACTAGGTTTTGTATAATGAGGATTTTAAAGCAATAATCACTGTGTAATCAAATCTGTTTCATTTTTAGATAGTTTGAAATATCAATAGGAAAAACACATTTCCCTTTATTTCTAGACATGGACAATTCTTGCAATGGTTTGAAGAGGTTTCTCATAGGTTGGACACAAATTATATCTGAAAAATGAGATGAAAACTGTGATTTAGCAGTAATGCTCAATCTCGGCTTCACCTGTACTCAATCATATGCAGCATAAGGTACCCCAAGATGTACCATCTGTTTGTCACCATAGTGGAAGGTAGACAGAGCAGTCATAGTGTAAAATTGTAAAGCACAGAAAGTAAGATTTTTAAAAAGCATCTTAAACTTCTCTTCATATATTGGGAGGACTTCTTTCAGATATAATACTCTCTCCATTGTAGAAGCTCCCTCATCTTTAAAAATACCCACAAGGGTCCTTATACTCTCTTTCCTAATTTGTTATTTTCGATTTAATGTGAGTGAGAGTTCATTTATTTCTCTTTCTGCATTTGTATTTGCAACTATCTCACTAAACCTTTGTTCTTCCAGTAGAATGTGAGCACCACTGAGACAAAAACATTAGGTTTTGTTCACTGATGTCTTTCCCAGAGCTTTGCACATAGCTGGTGCTCAGAAGCGCTTGCTGGATAGATCTGAATTTACGATTAAATTATTTAGAGGTAGAACCCCTGTCTCTGTCCGTAATCTTGTCTAGCCATTTTAGGAGTTGAGATGGAGAACAGAAAAGCTGAGCTGGACCATTTTAAATGACTTCACAACTAGATCAAGTGAAATCAGTTGTTGAAATTGCAAGTTAAAAGTTCTATTTGTTCAGCCACACAGCGTTTTATTGAGATAGGGAAGAAAAGCTGGGAGCGCCATCTAGTGGTGAATGCCTCCCAGTCGCAGCGCCTCTCTACCAGGTGCCAGAGTGGAATACCGAGATACACCACATCTAACCTGTTTCGTGGGTCGCTAGCATCCACCTCTCTCCTGAAATTCGGAGATGCCCTGAGCGAGAAACTCCCCTCTGCTGTTCGTTCTAGACCCCCCCCCTTACACCTCTCTGTGTGTTTTCCATTTGGATCTACAGTCTCTTAAATTCTCTCCTTTTTCAAGGTTCATGCCATCCTTCCTGATGTCTCTCCTTCCTTTCTTCTGCTCCGAGACCCCCAGAGCTGGGAAACATGAACTTGATCTCATTGCCAAGTATATGTCGTATATTCTATATCTCTCTATCTCAAAGTAGACTGCAAACCTTTCAGCACTGCTATTGCACATGGTAATTATACTCAGGGTGAGTTCAATTCCTTGAACACTGACTTTTAAGAGAAACACTAGGAGTTTCATCCTTACACCACAAACTTGCAAGATCAGCATTTTTATTAACAGTTGAGGAAATCTGGACAGAGAGAGGCTGCTGCTTATACTTCAGACCCCTTAGATGTTACATGAGTATTCATAGTTATTTTTAGCCACAGAGTTTGCTCATCCTCTAAACTAAATAGAAGCGGCATTGTTGAGAGCATTTATTTTTAATGTGTGAGAAAATCAGTTTCGTTTCTTACAAAGACTTCCATTATGAAAATCAAAGGAATGGAATAAATTGATTTTTAATCTGACATTCTTAAATTGTGCTAGGTAAGTTCAGACTGTGTATGAGAGGCCGAAATCCTTCCTCTTCAAAAACGTGTGATCAATTATAGGGAAAGGGGATTGAATTATCTTTCAGCTTCATTTTCCCATTCCTTTTCCTTCATTCATCTGGTTAGGGTATTGCTCATCCGGTGAGACAAGGTTTTTGCATTGGCATCACATTGCACCATTGTTACCTTCCCAATTCCCTCCTGCTCACTCATTACCAGTTACTTGATCCCACAGGGACCTGTTGAGTTATCGGAAACCAGAGGCTTCAAACTGGAGTCCAGGGGGGTTCATCTGGCCTTTAGATGTGTTTCATTTGACCCACATACCACTTTATTTAAAAGATTGAGCCAGCATTTAAATATTAGGAGAGCTCTCACAAAAGTCTTGATTTCTAGATTTTTTTTTTTAAAAAACTGGGCACGCTGGCAACAATGAGATGGAAATGAATATCTGCTGACCTGTTTATTCCAGGCACATTTTTTCCAATTGGCTAAAGCCTCCACCATAGTTTGTTTCTGACCCTGAGACTAAGTGTCCATTTGCAGTATAGAAAGTGAATAAGGTGACATTGTAATATTAGAATTATTCCAGTAGGTCTAATCCACTCCACCCATTACTGTATAGCTATCAAAGTCTTCAGACTCTGCTGTAACAATCTCTATCATTGGAAAGAAGTAGTTGATTGGAACTCTCATGTATTTGCCCAAGAAAAACCTCTGAAATGCTGTTTCACCCTCAGGTAACACAGTAACCTGGTGACTTTCGCCAACAGAGAAGTTATTTTTCAGAAATAGGGTTTGATGCTACTCTGTATGTCAATAATACCAGATCAAATCTCTAAGGTGCAGGACTTGTTTCAGAGATGTGTATTCCATCTGTTTGCCACAACCTCTGCAATCTCAGAAACCTCAGTAGTGGCCCAGGATGGCACCTGAGAGCCCTCATACTTATGGTTCAGAACTTTGCTCAAAGTCACACAGTTAATGAGGCAGACCCAGGATCCAATGTCTGGTCACTGATGCTCTGCATCACTATGCTGGGAGCTCCAAAGGTACTTGTTAAATGCATAAATAAATCTGTAAGATGAGAACTCACATTATCTGCTGCATATGGGCATAAAGATTAAGAGTATCAGAAATTTGAGAATCACTTTGATTTCTCCCTCTTTATTACCCATCAGTAATCAATTTCACTTACATGATATATCTCACACCTGTCCATTCTCTCCATCTGCACAGTGGCCCCCTGAGTCCAAACTGTAACCATCAGACTAGGAGCACCTTAACTGGTCTCCATGCTTCCTTCCACTTTTGTGCCCTCTACAGTCTATTTTCCACATTGCAGCCACTTCGCATTACCTGTATCTTACCAAAACAAGATCTTGCCCTTCCTCTGGTCAAAACTTTTCAGTCCTTTCCTAATGCCCTCAGGACAAATCAATGTGATCTGTAAGGGCTTCCTGCTGCTGCCTGGTGTCCACCCTACCCAGCTCTGTGCTCCCCAAGCCACCGTGGCTCTTCACTTTCCCCACAGCTGTTCTTTCTGTTTTCTGGATTTCCCAGATATTGTCTGGAATATTCTTACCTCCCCTGCTGCCCCTGCCTTTTAGCTTATTTAACTCAAAGTGATCCTTTCCAAACTTTCTTAGAGAGACTTTTCATCACTTATAATTCAGTTATAAATGTGTGTGTACATTTGGTTTTCTTTCATGTGATGTTTCACTTGTAGCTATCAAATCAATTATGTCACTATTTTATTATCAAATTTCTGAACAAGAACATGTCTCTGTCGTTAACTATTGGTGCCCAGCACTAAGCACACACTGTGCCCATAATAAATATTTGTTCAGTCAAATTGCATGAGGTATGTGCTTATGTGCTGTGGAAATGAAGAGCAAGAGGTCAATGTGGTTGAGGAACCTCTCTGATTAGACTCTGATTTTTCCCTCCAAATGAGGATATGGCCTTGTTGATTCTGAGCTTGGTTCAAAGGTCAAGAGTGCTCCCAGAACCATATAAGCTCTGACTCGAAAAGACTGTGGCACAGCAAAATTCAGTAATTTCTTGGACCATGCATGTGTCATTGCAAATGGAAGGAAGTGGATAGATTTGAGGAAATGCAGCTGAGTTGGTGTGGGATTAGACGTAGGGGCTGAGAGCGCTAAATCAAGGCTGACTCTCTTGTTTCTGGGTTTTCTCATTTAATCTTCACAATTCCTTGACATAGGTATTATTATCCTCATCTGATAGTCTGGGCTATATGCAAAGCATTCCTGGCACCCTTACTCTCCATTGGAGAACCATGAGCTGGGGAAAGCCTCACCGAGCTGGTTGCTATTTCTGCTCTGGGGGCCCACCTCACTTTTGAGAAGTTTATGTTCCCTTGACTAATTATGATGAGAACCTAACTCAACTTACAGGGTACATTAGCGGTGGGCTGAGGAAAGAGTGGGGTTCTCTCTTCCAGCTATTGTGTAATCTCTGTGATATATTAAAGTACAAAAATTCTAAAAACAGTTATCTGAGACATAGTAAATGTTTAAAACGTAGCTATAATTATTAGGTTGTACACTTGCCAGAGTGATGGTACCCTACTCTTAGAAAGAGAAATCACTTGCTAAAGTATCTGTCATAAAATTGTTTTTCATTTTCCCGGTACATTGAACTGAGAGGTGTTAGGTGGCTTTGAACCTTGACATTTCCATTCTGTTTTTGTGGCACATTATAATTTATCCTGTCAGCATCCCCCAAATTATTGCCTAGTGAACTTGGTTGTGTGCATACAACAGATCGAGTAGAAATTTGAGGCTTAATCTTTTCAGAATTATGGACTCTGCAACTCCTATAAGGTTCCTGGTAAGTTTCTTAACTTCTTTTAAAGTATTTGAGAGTAAATGGATAGCCTTGGTTAAAAAAACAACACACTATATCAAGAACAATAGACAATATCATTATTAACTGTTAAGAAAAACTAGGTTCAGCAACAGTTAAATGGACAGGTTTGTAAACAGTTGTCTGTGACCATGAGGAATAAACTGACCTACTGAGATTGACATTCATTTAAATTTAAGAAAGTTAAGTGCTTAGGAAAGAGAGCTAAAATTTCCATCATAGGTATTTATCAGTGAAACAGAGGCTTTCCTCTCGTGCTATTTTTTTTATGCATGTCATATTTCTGAAATGATCATTACCACATGCTGTGGCTCCTTAAACAAATTGGAGATATATGTATGATGTGTGTGTGTGTGTGTGTGTGTGTGTATTTCCAATATACAGGCAGTTAAATACAGACACACACACATACATAATCAGCTCTCCATATCTGTGAATTCTGCATCCACAATTCAACTAACCATGGATCAAAAATATTAGAAAAGCAAACTAATAAAAATGGTATAGTAAAAAGAACACACAAATGCAGCATAACAACTAAATACTAGCATTTACATTGTGTTAAGTATTAATAGTAATCTAGAGGTGATTTAAAGTATACAGGAGGATGTGTGTAGGTTATATGAAAACACTATGTGATTTTATATTGGGGACTTGAGCACCATGGATTTTGGTATCCACTGGGGTCTTGGAACCAATTTCCTGTGGATGCTAAGGGATAACTGTATGTATGTATGTATGTGTATGTATGTACTTAGTAACTGACATTCTGTCAAGACACCTTACATATACGGTGACACAATCTGAATGTAAATCTTCAATGGACCTAGCCAGTCCTGCTTTCTTTATTCCTTGAGCTGAATACAAAAAGCCAACAGACATAAGTAGCACCAGAGTAGTCTCATTCAGACTCCACTCTGACGCTGAAGGTGCCAAAAGCTGCTTAAGAAGATGGTGAGGAGAAGGAAGCAGGAGAAATCATTGTGGGTTTAAAAAAATTCTAGGGACACCTTTCTATGTTGTTTAAAAGCTATGAATATTCAGTGTGCAAATTTCTTCATCATCATTTTTAAGGGAACATATAATGGGAGATAATCCAAACGAGGTAAGGTAGAAATGAAAGACATTTCTTTTTTTAAAAAAGATTCATTTGCACAGTGACAAATTGGCTCAATCCTTTTTCTACACTGAATGCTGTTCTCAGGAAGGGGATTTCTGAGTTTTAAATGAGGTTCTTGGAAATCTACAATCCTCTTTTGAAATTATAAAAAAGATAATGGGCTCAAATGAAAAGTTCAAAATAATTATGTGAGAAGGAAAATATAGAAAACAGATAAATAAGACCATCACATGTGGTTCTGAATGGTGTTATTCTGTGTCTATTGATCAAAAGGACTTTTGTTATATTGAACAATATTAATACTTTACTCATGGATAAAGCTAAATTCCTCCCAAATAAGTCCAGGAATGAAGCGAAGTTTTCTGTAGTGCCTTTGATGACATCCTATTGCCCCTTCTCATGAAAACAACTCTAAAATCCACAGATCAACCTTTTGAATTTTAATCCTATTCCCACTTAATCTGTAGAATGTCTAGACTTTGGCCACCTGAGAATCAGACCTGGTTGTGATAACACGAGAGCCCAGTTGTGCTGAATATGCTGTGGAAGGTAGAAAAGAAATGAGATGTGGTCCTTGTTCTCAAGAAGCTCAAGATTTGATCATGAGATAATTTGTCTCATCCTTGTGCACACAGGCCCTTGAGCTATCCTTGAAACAGGAATTAATTACTTAGGGTTTGCTAGGGAAGAAAGAACTTCTGTGTTTCTATATTTTGAAAATCCTACAAATCATGGATTATAGAATTTCAGAGCAGGAAGGAACACAGAATCATTTAGTCTGTCCCTTCAAGTGCCAATTTGGGGAAATAATTCCTTTGAAACATTATGAAGAAAAATTTTATGATGTTTTTTGAAAAGGCAATGAACAAGTTATCTAGGATATTAATTTATTTCATTTGATCAATTTAAAGCAACCAAAATGTCTAGGCCAATCTGAATGCCAAGTACAAGCAGAAATTTTAATCAAAGGAACTTGAGTCTTTGCCCTTGCTTTATTGAGCACTGGAGAGAAAACTAGAGAATTAAGCTTAGGGTAATATGAGTGTGAATGACATCTACACATTTTCCTGAAAATGTTAGGCCATGAAATTTGACTGAAGACTGTCATAATTGGTACCTTAAATTAGGAAGCTATAAAAGAAGTTGCGTTTCATTTTATACTCAAGTTCAGAAACATTGCATTTTCCTGGAGTGAGAACTTTTAGCAACTCCAGGTGGTGATATGCCTGCCCATTTTATAATGTGGTGTTATTATTATTGTGCTGATAAGGAAAAGGTATCTCAGAGAGGTTAGATAATCATCAAGCTTACAGAACTTCTGAGTGGCACAGCCATCATTTGGAACTATATCTGCCTGATCTCTAAAGCCCACTGACAACAGCTAGCTCATTTCTAGCATCTAATGGGCAATATCTGAAAACGGCTTGGATGGCCAAATCCACAAAGCTCAGGAATAAAGTGATATAATCCTTCCTTTAAAGAACCTCTGCCTAAAAGAAAAGAAGGCAAAAAAAAAAAAAAAAAAAAAAAAGAAAGAAAGAAAGAATGGAAAGAACAGAAGACTTCTCCCCTGACTCCTATGGGCAAACTCCTTAGTTGCTCACTTTAGGGTTTCTGGCTGCCCTGAAGCCTCTCAATTCTCTCTGAACACACCAGAGGATAAAAAATGATAAACTTATCACAGGTTTGATGGTACTTTGAACTTCAATCTTCCCTCCCAATCTCCCTGCTGTTATTTTCTTTTTAGAGTCTTCAAACACCTGTTTCCCATTGTGTTGTTATAGCTACGTTCAACAGGAGAGACGACATGGAGAGTGCTTGTTCCATCTTACTCAGAATAAGATTTCCTTACAGGAATATAGATATGTATGTACACAGTAGCATGAAAAAGACCTTGGGAAATACTCTGGTCTGATCTTCTGCCCTTAGGTATTAGGTAGCAGAGTCACAAGCCTCCCGGGCTGGATGGTTCTTTCTTCTTAGAAATCTCCAAAGGAGTTTTCATTTCATTCTTTCCCATCTCCTTTCAGTGTTGAATCACCCTGATGGTCAGAAAATTTCATAGATAAGGATGATATCTGTTTTACTTATTGATACTGGGAATTCTTATTTAACATTTCATTCAATACAATTCACCAAATTTTGGGTTGAGAAACTGGTATTTTGTGCAAGGTGGTCCACAGCCTCCTGCTGCTGCCTCACTGGTGGCACAAGCTCTTTCTCAGTGTCAAGATGGCTGAGTTGACCTGGCTTCCCTTTGAAATTATTTGTAGCTGTGCTCCAGTGATCCAGCCCCTTAAAGAAAGTTTCCTCATCTTTTTTGTTTGTTTTTTTAAGAGGCCCAGAGCCCAGCAATGGCTTGGAGCTGCGGGTTCCTTCTCACCCTGTTTTCAGTACCTAGCAGGACAAAGGTCCAGTGTGTGTTTCTAAATGTCCAGTGAATTGTCTTGAGGCTGGAGCCATTAGAAATGTGGCAGTCAATTCAAAGAAAATTAGGAAATACTAACATTTTTAAAAAGAGAAGATATGGAGGCTTCTTCAGTGTCCTTTTCAGATACAGATTCCACTTAAGAAACTTTGCCTGTTCATCAGAAGTCTCCTTACTCTAATTTTTCTGAATGCATAGATGTTTTATGTTTTCATGTTTCACTGAAAATGTGTCCCTTGGATGCTACATGTCTACTAGTGGGGAAAGACCATTCATAGGATGAACCCAATTAATTTTCAGATACTCTTATGCCTCTATGTAGTTTCAAGTTCTTTCCTTCTCACACCCAGTTCACTGATGCTTAGCAATTCCAGGGTTAATAATGTCAGCCAAGGCTGTGTGGTCAACATGAAGAGAGTGACCGGGAAACAAATAGAAATTTAATTTAGTGTGACCATACGTGGTCAGTCGTTACACTGGTTACAATTGAATCTAATCTCCCAGCCTTGCTCTCTTCTTTGTCCATATTCTTCATGCTTTTTTTGAGGGGAGAAGTACCTACCATCTATCTACATGTGCGAGGGTGCTTTTGCTTACACAATTTCTGATTTTTTCAAGTGGTCAAGGCAAAAGCATGCATGATATTCTGTAGTTGGGCAGTCCAAAAGTAAGCATAAAGAAAATAATAATGCACATCACAGAGAGGCAGTCCGTGCTGAACTGCTGCTTGTGAGTCTTTTCAAGAACAATGTGTAAAAGCTGGAAA
This sequence comes from Lepilemur septentrionalis, assembly GCA_963573855.1. Taxonomy (NCBI): domain Eukaryota; kingdom Metazoa; phylum Chordata; class Mammalia; order Primates; family Lepilemuridae; genus Lepilemur; species Lepilemur septentrionalis. The sequence continues at coordinate 2,987 of CAUYMX010114071.1, read as the reverse complement.
TTGCCTGTCAAGTTATTTGTTCTGCTTGGACACTGCATGGAATGATTAATATTTAAAATCTATATTCCTTCACTATTGTTTAATCTAAAGACATTGGACCTATGAAAAATAGAATTTTGTTTTAGATCTCCAAGGATGAGGAATCATCTCTTCTCTAAAGGATGGCAAAAAAAAAAAAAAAAAAAAAGTCAGCCATTGATGGGAAAAAATTTATTTCTTAAGGTCTTAAGCCCAATCTTATATTGGTACAAAATCTTTTTTTTTCTGCTCAATAAAAAAAGAAAAAAAAATACCTGAACTGCTAAGTAATGTTTAGTTACTTGGTTCATTTACTACCAATGTGAAAGCTAAATTGGGGTCGGGGGAGGGAAAACATCTGCAACTCATTGCTAGGTAGCAGACTTTTTGAGTCATGATATAATTATAGCACCCAGGTGAAAAATATTCCTCAAATACATCCTGAAGTAGTTAGCCTTAGGTTAAGTAATCTAGTTAGAGATACAGTAACCACTGTAGTTTTTATGAACAAGCCTCATACCTTGCATAGGAGTGAGTCCATGTATGGATATTTTTTTTGACACTTGGACAGTAGTGTGGAGAAATGTGAAATTGTCAATGTGAAAGCTCTTAACAAGGTAATATCTGACAGCCCACATGTCTTAGAAATGATGCAATGTTCAATTCTGCTTAATTGTGTGAGAAGGTGTTAAGGATTGAATGCTTGTGTTTCCCCTGAACTCATGTTGAAGCCTTAACTCCCGGTGTGATGGTATTTTGAGGTGGGGCGTTTGGGAGATAATTAGGGTTAGGTGAGATCATGAGGGTGGGGCCTCATTATGGAATTAGTGCCCTTATAAGACGGTGAGAGATCAGAGCTTTCTTTCTCTGCCATGTGAGGATACAGCAAGAAGGTGGCTATCTGCAAGTCAGAGAGTCCTCACCAGGAACTGAATCTACCTGCACTTTGATCTTGGACTTCCCAACCTTCAGAACTGTGAGAAATAAGTTCCTATTGCTTAAGCCACTCAGGCTATGGTGTTTTGTTATGGCAGCCTGAGTTGACTAATATAGTGAGCTACAGATGTGAAAATGCAATAAGAACATTGAAAATCCCCACACCTTGGTTAGTTTCTGGCTTGGTTAGAGTATTATATATAAAGAAAGAAAATGATAAGCTTTTAAGTCTGCTTAAATGAAGCCTTAATAATTCTGAGGAAAATACTTGACAGATGTTGAATTATACATTATTACTGGCAACAGTTAAGCTTTTGACTTTCAAAAAAGTCTCAGATAATCTAATACCTCAAAGCAATGTTGCATAAATTGTCAAATTTATTTTTTTTCAGAGTTTTGTTTAAGATATTTTTATGGCATTGGGTAAATTTCCAATCACTTCAATACAGATTACTAAAAAACTGTTACATTATTCCAACTGAAAGTAAAATGGGGAGCATGCCATTTTAGAAATAACATAAAAATGTTTTATTTATACCAAACTATAGCAATGTATTTTACATATGTATAACTTGCACAAAGAATGCATGGAAAAATATATAGAATTGGAAATTAAGAAATATCTTTTAAACCAACTTTCTATAGGAGCTTTCCATTGTACTCGTATCTGAAAAATTCAAGAGTTTCCAAAATAAAAAATTAGAATATTTCTCAGCATTAACCCCAAACTCAGTTTTATGTGCTCGAAGACATTTCCTTTCAATTTTTTTATAGGAAATCTTCACAAGCCTCCAAACATTGCATCAAATTTTAATTCAGCTCAGATAACTGTACCTAGAGAACTCTGAGTTGTGTGTGACTGCCTTTTCTGTAGTCTCAGCAACAACCAATTTGAAGAACTTCTTGTCTAAAAGGTTGGTTGATTTCCTAAGGATCACCTGATTTAAGTATTGAGACTATGAGCCAGACACTGACTTAAGGTGTGTGCATTGAGTGTGTAATTTCTAAACATGTGGGGCGCCTTAGGTAGATGCACATAAGACTAGGCATCTTATCTTAAAACTAAAAAGAATTCCTCCACCCCCAAATAAAATAGATAACAACTTTGTATAAAGTTGGAATATCGATCTAAAACATCTGTGCTATAACAAAAGAACTCTTCTGCCTCTACGTAAAGCCAAATGACCTTCTTGTGCTCTGTATATTATTCCCTCTTTGTTTACTTGAGTCCTGTAATTTTAATTTCTCTGTCTTGCATTATCACCTTCTTCCTCTTGAAAAAAATTCTTCCCACTCTTCTTCTTCCGCTCTTGATTAATTTCTCTGTTCTCCTTCATGGAAAAGCTCCTTGAAGGAGCTGTATAAACTCACCACCTTGATTTCCTCATTTCCTTGCCTTTTGAAAATCCCATTCCAGTCAGACTTGCATCTCCATCACTCCCCTGAAACTCCTTTTGTCATGGTCCCTAACAACCTCCATTCTTGCCAAATCTGTGGTTAATTGTAAGTCCTTACTTGATTTCTCAGAAACTTCTTCTTTAATTCTTATTAGCATGTACATTCATTTTTTCCCCAGGGTTATTGACATATAATTGACAAATTATATATAAGATTCAAACCTGATGTTTTGATATATGTATACATTGTGAAGCGACCACCACAATTATGCTAATTAACATATCCATCACCTTAAATAGTTATTATTTCTTCCCTCCCTCCCTCCCTCCCTCCTTCCCTCCTTCCCTCCTTCCCTCCTTCCCTCCTTCCTTCCTTCCTTCCTTCCTTCCTTCCTTCCTTCCTTCCTTCCCGTAATAGGAACATTTAAGATCTACACTTTTGGCAAATTTCAAGTATATACTATAGTTTGAACTTTTCATTTTCAATTGATCTCATTTGAAAAATGTGATGCCTTTACTTTACGCGATCTTAATTAGCTTGGCTCATAAAACCTAATACAATAAACAATAAACTATACATGTTCTTATCCTTAAAAAAAATTTTCAAGGGTATAATATTAATACAATATTGTCACC
>CAUYMX010114069.1:0-13155 GCA_963573855.1 Lepilemur septentrionalis | reverse complement strand
TTCAGCAGACTCAACAAACAGAATATTGAGCCAGGTACAAAAGAGAATGTACTGTCCCACTCCATTTACGTAAGCTTGAAAATGAGGCAAAATCAATCTATGGTGATAGAAATCAGAATACCAGTTAGTTATCCTAGTTAGTTACTAGGAGGTGCTGTACAGAAGGTTCTGAGGTGCTGGCAAAATCCTATTTCTTATTGTAGTGTGGTTCCCTGAGTGGGTTACTGGATAAAGTTTTATCGAGCTGTACCCTTGATTTTGGTGTGTATGTTATACTTCATAAGAAAGTTTTTACATTAAAAAAAAATCACTTAGGGCCGGGAGTGGTGGCTCACGCCTGTAATCCTAGCACTCTGGGAGGTGGAGGCAGGTGGATTGCTTAAGGTCAGGAGTTCGAGACCAGCCTGAGCAAGAGTGAGACCCCGTCTCTACTAAAAATAGAAAGAAATTAATGGGCCAACTAAAATACATAGAAAAAATCAGCCGGGCATGGTGGCGCATGCCTGTAGTCCCAGCTACTTGGGAGGCTGAGGCAGGAGGATTACTTGAGCCCAGGAGTTTGAGGTTGCTGGAGCTAGGCTGATGCCACGGCACTCTACAGCCCGGGCAACAGAGTGAGACTCTGTCTCAAAAAAAAAAAAAAAATCACTTAGGGAGTTATTTTTCTGGCATCATACGCCCCCCAACAGAGAATGTGATGTGATATCCCCTCCTCTAAAGGAAATAAGCTGATTTTAAGAAACTTGTTGGGAAAAGCGAAGATGAGAGGCTGCTTATTTTAGAATCTTTAATGAAAGGGAAAACATATCCTGGCTCTAACCTGAGAACATCTTTCCCAAAGGGTGAAACATGCTTCCTTATAATGACTTATTCTACTCTAAAACAAAATGTATTATAAGTAAGATGGTGTTAAAGTTTAGGGAAGGTGATAGAAACCACCAAAGGGTCAGGGGACACCTATTGATGTTCCAGGGATGCCAGAGAGCACAGGAAAACCATGTGGGATTGTCTCATCACAAAGGAGGGCAGCCTGCTTCAACAAATGCACTAAAACATGATCATCTCCTTATGTAGTATATTCTGATTTCAGGTTTCAGATCTTTCGGGATGGTGATTCTGACCTCCCAGGCTTTGTCTTATTTTAACATACTATATCACAGAAACATTCTGCCCTGTCTGAGGTTTTCCGTGAACATATAAAATTATTCTCCAGTGCTTTGGCTTTGTTTACTTAGTGTGCTGAGAACAAAGTCGCACTCCTCAGTCATTAAAATGATACAGGACATTCTGAAATGTTAAAGAAATCAGTCAGCCAACTACATTTTAAACAGTAGAATATTGTTTGTTGTACAGGAAATTCTAGAAGGTCATAGTTAAAAGGCATTTAAGTCAAGTAATGGGTTGAAGCAGAAATAGAACAAAGTATTTGGAAGACTGCCTTGTTTTTCTGATGTTCATTAAGAGGCACATGTAATCAGTATGCACTGTTCACTCCATCATTTTCTCAACATTTTAACTATCAAGAATCGCTTTTGAAGATCTCAATCTCTCTTTATCCCCATGCTTTATAATATTTTATATATCAAAAATTGCACATTATAAATAACTCATTTTTATTTATACAAAAAGATATATGATTGCCACAAAGAATATCAACCAAGCATGAGGTAACATGTATTATCAAACTAATATCATAAATTCCATCTAAAGGAAAAGGATGAACATTTTAGTTACTCTGTACTAAAAAAACACTAAATGAAAAATATATGTTTTGAAGAACTTCTGCAAACTAGGTTGCAAATTCTGATTGCTACCACCTACTGCTTCTAGAGACTAAGACACTAGTTTGTGAATCATAGCTCTACTTTGTGAATCATAGCTCTACTTTTTCCTTAGTATCTACTATTTTCCTATTTCCTTACTAACTACTATTAGAACTTAATAGCAGTAGTTTATATACAAATGAGGATGAGTAATTTTGGATAAACTAATTAATACGTAGTCTTTAAAAAGTCTTCTGCTAGCATTTTTCAGTCTTCTACCCTAAGTTGAAACTCAAAGAATTATAATTTAAGCAATATGGATTTTTCCCCATTACTCAATGCTTCATATTCAATTTGTGAATTTGCTACAGTGACAAGGATTCTCTTCATCATCTGACATCGCTTAGTGGAGAGTGCAAGGGCAGCAATACAAACAATATTTTGTCCTTGTCTAGGAGAGAGATGAATGGAGTAGAGGTCGAAATGATTGTCTAAAGTAAGGTGTGAGATGATGTGCCAAATTTCAATTACCCACATTAGCCATGTTTCTCTTTGAAGACAATAACAACACTTCTATCATCATTGAAAGCCTGCAAAGCACTTTTCTATGTCTTTGTCATAACCCTTAGGGGGAACTCAAGGAGTGCATTGTTATCTTCGTTTATGTACATGGGCATATAGCCCAGGGATTTGCCAAGTACCCACTCAAGCCTTCTGATGCCTAAGTCCATCCTGACATCATGCTGCCCCACAGATAATTAGGGATTTTTTGATGTTGCTATGGGTTGAATTGTGCCCCCTCCAAAAGATATGTTGATGTCCTAACCCCAGTAGGAAAAGGAAAACAACACGTGAAGACAGAGGCAGAGACTAGAGTAACGCAACCAAGGAATGCCAAGAAACCATGTCCACCACCTGAAGATAGGAAGAGGCAAGGAAGGATTCTACACAGAATTTCAGAGGCAGCATGGCTTGATGACACCTTGACTTTGGATTTCTGGCCCCCAGCACTGTTGTTTGAAGCCACCCGGTTTGTGGTGCTTTATTACAGAAGCCCTAGAAGATGAATACAAGTGTAAATACTTAAATTTCAGTGGAAAACAAGAAGCATGGAGTTGATGATTTCCCTGTAATGAAAATCTGGCCCACATAAATATGCTGGGACATTTCCACAAGTGCTGACATAAGCATAGAAAAGGGTCCCTTAGGCAGAACCGCATCTCCACTGTGGTTATAGCTTTCTGTATCCCACCATCAAAGAACCTCCTTGTGGGACATAAAACCTCAGTGTGACTTCAACTCCCTTGAAGGCACACCCTTTCCTCCACAGGTGATCTAACATTTTGTGCATAATACTCCTAGCTTTTGTTGGAGACTGGAGAGATGAGCCAATGTCAACCCACATATGAGAATATTAGTGAAATTAATGTGTACTGAGCAACAAACTCCAGAAAGGGAGCAATTTAAAAAAATAAGATCAGGAAGAAAAATCACCTTCTTACATTAATGCAACAAAAATAAAACACATAGTTTCCCCTAAGAGATGATCTACAAATATTTTCTGCTGAGACCAGGAGAGCGCTTCCAAATCGTGATTCATGGAAAACTAACCTGTGAACTACTCCTTGAAAAGGAGGTTTGGTGATCCAGTGAGTTTAGGAAACACAGCATTCTCTTTGGCTGGGATATCCACTATGCACATTCCCATATTGCCTACTCTGAGAAATATTGTAGTTAAAACCATAAACAAAGATGTACTAGTTAATATTTTAGTTCCCCAAGTTACCGCTTTTTCTTATAACAATCATTAACACGTTAGAGTGTACTTTGAGAAACAATGCATCATGCTATTCCTAAATCTCACCAAATACACTGAAGTTTATCTTACGTAAAAGAAGCTATGAAGTATTTACTGTGCCATGTGTAAAGTTGGCTGACACAAAAGTGTTAGGCTGAACCCAGAGGCTGGTGGGAGGTTCCATGGGAACTATCCCTTTAAACTGGCCCCACCCCTTCTGAGGGCCCACCCAAACTCCACCCCTTTGAGAGCCCGCCCAAACCCAACTATAAAAGCCCTAGACTGCCGCCATTTGCAGGCTGACGCCATCTTGGAGTCGGCCCTCGTTGGAGTCAGCCCGTCTGTGTGGAGATGTTAGAATAAATTTCCTTTCCCTTCATCTTGGCCAAGGGCATTCCTCCCTCCGCGTGTCTAACAAAAAGGGGCCGCTCGTTGCAAGAGGCACCCATGAAAAGACTCACTGAGGATAAGCTGTGAGGCTTACGCAATTTGGAAAACTCTTTAAGAAAAAGAATACGAGAGGACCATATGAACACAGTATTAAGGTTTCTCCTCGGGCCTTGGAATAGTCCCCGGCTGGTAAGGGTTTCTAAAGCTCATGCTTCATTAGCTTTGTGGAATAGCCACCTTTGCTTAAAATATGATTGGCTGCATGAAATGAAATAGAATCTCAAATTAATTCAGTGGTGTAAACAAGATAGAAATGCATTTCTCTTTCACACAGGAGTCCGGGGCCGATATTGTGACTGCGTTGCACGAGGTTTCTTCTGTCTTGTCTCCGTCATCCCTAGGATTTGGCCTTTGACAGCCAGGCCCTGGTCTGGGCGGCGGGCTTGAGGGAGGGCCGGAAGAATGGGCGTGTGCCTAGCACGCGGGCAACGTGTGCAGGGAGCTTCTTATGTCCCATTGGCCAGAATTTGGTCACGTGGCCTTCGGCAGCCGGGAACTTGAGAAAGTGTCCAATTCCCGGGCCCTCAGCTAAATGTCAAGGCTTTTCTTACTGCAGAAGAGAAAAATCAGCATTCAGGCTAGCATTGTCGCCAATCTCTCTCTCTCCCCCTCTCCCTCCCGTCCCCAACTTTTAAATGTTTGAGCTCAGAGCTTTATTATCCAGAATTAATATCTTGTGTGCAGAGACACTGATTTCCCTAAAAACCATCAGAATGGGCATAGACTGTATGTGCGTTTAGAAAATTAAAGGCTTTTTAGAAGAAAGTAAAATAGAAAAAAATTCGTGGACTGCAGGGGTTCCCACATTCTTTGAAAGCAAACAATGCTTTTCATTTCCTTGTGAGGCCCCAAAAGACATGACTGAGCTTGAGGGGAGGGAGGTGCCAAGTGAGATGACAGCGGCAGGGAGGACGGGCAGTTGCCAACTGCTGGCTCTTCCCACCCACCCCTTGGAATCCAGGAGCACTTGGGGGCTGCGGGGGAGGAGGACTGACCTCACTTGCCTTAAAGCACCTTAAGGATTTTGCTCACCTTATCCCCACCCGCGTGTGGGGGAAGCAGGAATGTAAACACTTTTTTTTGGAGAAAGGTTTTAAAAAGAAAATCTGTACTTGGATTGTTTGGAAGAGAGAAATGGAGGCTGGTGTGAGAAATGTGAATGGATCGATTTCTGACCATCTGAGCCATATATTCCTATTAACAGCCTGAGCTTTCTGCTCAAAAGCCTGTCAACACATCAGTGAACAGCGGAAGATTCCCGGGAACCATCTTTGGGCGTTTGGAGGCTCACGCAGGGCCGACTGTGTGCCCCTTCAGCCTGTTGGGTTAGGAATTGCCCTTTAAGAAGTACAATCCTGGAACAAAGGGACCCTGTTTGCCTCTTCCATGTTCTGAAAGAATCTTTGCCTTTGAAGATGCTGTAGCGTTAATATGATGCAAACTTGCTATACTTACACGGATGTTTAAAAAGTTTATTTTTTAAAATTGTGTTTTAAGAGACGTGGTTGAAACGCATACACTCTTACATACCTCCACAGGGGTGTTTAGACACCATTCCTATCCCTCACGGGGCATAAACCTGCCGTGGTGAAGCAGAAAGGCACCAAATATGGCCTCTAAAGAACAATTATTACCCTCGATTATGAATGACATTTTACCAAACTCTTATTAGTTTGTTGAGTCTATTAAGCTGTCTTGATAAGAAGTATTCTGCAGTAGAAAAAACAGATTAAATCCAAAGAAAATAATTCTTAACCTGGTGGAGAAAAAATTTTGGCAATGTCTGAACTTTGGGTAAAAGCTAAGCAAAGGTTAGGATAAATGATTAATAGGTTATCATACTTTATTAAAGTGGAGCATTTTTTAAAAAACACACTTGATATATACAAAAATATAAAGTTAGGTAATCTGACATTTTGAATAAATTAATACATGTTTTACAATATGGATTAATTTATATGGTGCCCCTTTTAAGGTAAGTAGCAATTAATGATTTAGTATAATATGAACTAACACAGAGACTCAAGTCTATTTTGGCACATTTAAGACTATTCCATTCATCAGATGCATATTGGATTGTGTACATTGTGCAAGACATTTGGGTAGGGTTGGAAGAGATAAAAAAAATTGGCAGCTCTTGTTGGTGCTTCAGCAAGTACCTAATCAATAGGAAGAGATAACTGAGGTCCACAAATAAATACAATTCATATTTTGTCATCTATAAAAGCACTAATAGTAGGTTCCCTTTTTTGGTAGCTTAGGGATGCTTGGCATTATACTATATAATTTAAATGATGTCCATTAACATGCCATGACAACTCCCTGTGTGATATCTGAAGAAGCGGAGTAACAGGAAAAGTTAAGTAACTTGCTCAAGGTCAGAGCTAAAAAGCTGGTGAGCCAGGTTTCATACTCAGGTTGCTAGATCCTTGCTTTTGGGCACATCAATAAGAGCTTGCAAATGTCTGCTTGGAGCAATCACTGATTGTCTAATAAAAGTGGTGTCTGAGCTGGGTCTTGAAGGAGACGTAAGTTAATGACAGAGTGAGAAGAGGGACTAAAGTTATCAAAGACATGGATACAGGAAACTACAGAGATGTTTAAGGATCTGAAAAGAAGTCTGATTAGGTGGCAGCATGGTGACAGTAGAGGAAGATAAAAGGGAGAGATTGAAGCCAGGTAGGGGTGAGATGCCAGCAACTCCAGTGGTGACAATTCATGTATTCTTAGGGTTGTGGAAAGGCCCAGGGAAAAATAATAGCTCTGTGGCCCAGTTTCCTCTGCAACATAGAGATCATACAGAATCCTAAATTCACTTTCCAATTTTTTATCTATGCTTCCCTGTCTGGAAACCTTCGGTTCCCTCTTCCCACTTGCTATCTCTGTCCATGAGGGAAGCTAACACTCCCATCCTTCTACCCACTCCTAGTCCTCCACTAACTCCTCTTCAAAGTAGAACAAGTAGTTTCGTGGTTACTGAGGACATGAGAGTGTCATTGGGCTGTGTTTTACCTGTGGTGGGAATTCATGTGTGGTTACGGACGAGCCTATCTGAGTTGCTCTACTGCTATTTCCTCTATCTGAGTGAAAGTTTCTCTGCCTCTGGCTGAGGGCCTTGGAGGCACCTGCCGACCTGATGTAAGATCTTCTTATATCCTTTTTGATGTGTTTTGGAGAATAAGTGGACTACCTGATAATCTTAGAGTCAGGGACAGGGACTCAGTCTTCCTTACTTAAGCCTTATTCTCCAAATTTGCCTTGCTAGAGAGATTTGAATTGAGATTATTGAGTCCTTGCTCAGCTCTTAATAAAGTGACATCCTATTTTCCCATTGGCAATTGTTCTTTGTGTGTATAGATTTTTTGGTTAGAAACTTCTAGGGGAGGGAAAAGGGGAAAGGAAAGAAAAAGGGGAGGAGAGGGGAAAAACGGGAGGAGGAAGGAGCCGGAAAGGAAGGGGAGAGAGGGCAGGGGAGTATGCCCCATTCCCCGGTGCAGGAAAGGCAGATGCTTGGGTGGTTGATGTCTGTGGGTGTTAGAGGGGAACACTGGAAAAACTTTCTGGCTCCATATCTTTTTAGTTCCATCTCCAAAAGAATAAAAAATTTCCAAAATTCAATTTAATTCTACAGACAATTCTCGGGCACTTACTGCATGCAAGAAACTGTTCTAGACATTGGGAATACATTAGGCATGGAGAAGAAAGGGATCAAATAGGTTCCCTCTGTTTAGTTTCCAAGGAACTAAAGTAAAAGATAGTTTGCCATTGAAGTTTAGTAGGAGAATTCACTTCTTTCAATTTACTGCAAACTCTCCAAAATATCAAATGACAAATTGACTCATGAGAGCTCTCAGAAGTGAGAACTGGGTGTCTTCCAGGGGGTTATATAAGACAATAGCATTTATAAAAATGAGCCGCTTGTAGTTTTTCTTGATTCTGGAAGCTTCAGTTACCCTTCTCATCTCTGATAACTTTTTTAAAAAAATCATTCAGAAATGTCACCCAACAAATGTCTATTTAAGCAAAGGCAGGTCACTTGTGAAGCTGGTGACCCAATAGAACTGATTTTTTCAAATCTGTTTTCTGTTATCATAGATAACAGAAAGCAAATGTTCAAAATAATTATAAACAAAGGAACAACTAAGAAAAGAGATTTCCAGAAGTGAATGCTTTTTGAATTAGTTCTAAGAAAACAACAATTGCAATTGTTAGATTTATCTCCATCTAAAAACATAATCCCTTAAACAGCATGGCTCTGGTAAAGCTTTTGCAAGTTTCATTCTCACTATTTAATAGCATTTTTGCCTCCTTCTGGGCATATTATACTACTATATGGAATATAAACTTCATTCTTTATTACAGAAAACATCTATAAACTTGATAGGCATATCTTTAATAAGTTTTGCTGGTTTTAATGCTTTTCTATGATAATTATGAAATTGATTTGCTGTTTTCCAAGTAGCTGTGGTGACGCTAGCCCAATTTATGTAATAGTTTCAAGAAGAAACGAAAACCTGAGAGTTACAATAGGACAGCCACAAGAGGAAGCACACATACACAAGACTATGGGAAATAGAGGTGGGGAAGGCAAAAGCAGATTTCACTGCTGAGTTTTGGACAGTGGGCTCTGAGATACACCCCCATCCACCTGTTTCTTCTCCATCCTTGACTCCTCCCAGAAGCCAAAGCTTCTAGCAGATAAAGAAAACAAGCTAAACACTTTAGTTCAACTACCATGACTTTTATACATGGGATGGGGAAACATGAGAAATACATATAGCAAGGGCCTAAATGGATTCCAATGGAAGAACATAGAGTCATTTGAGTTTTGCTCAGTTTGCTTTGCAAAGCATGCCTTTATGGGTTTATGTTGCAGAGATAATCAGTGACATTTTACCATGTGCTCAAGGAGTGTGGCCTTTTATACTCACAATCCTCCCCGCTGGTGTAGGTAAGGACTTGGACCAAGAGAAGGCCCAGGGCAGTTTTTAAAGATGGCAAGACTGCTTGATGTCTAATATTGTTGAGAAGAAAGAGTGGCCTAACACTAATGATCTCTCCCTGGGGCCAGCTGAGAAAGGTCAGAGTGCCAGGGCCCTTACCCCTGGATAGATATGCATTTGGGCAGTGGGAGCTTGGAAGGTAGCATGCATAGTAACCTAATTCTCTCCACCTTTTCTCTACCTAAAGGCATAATCAGAGCTGATCAGATATTTTCACCCTGGTAAGGGGAGACACATTCTCTGAACCACAGGTGTTCTCTGATGGCAGTGGAAGATGAGCCTCTTTTCCATTTTACTGTTCCCTTTCTCCTCTGTAAGAACCAAATGCTACCATGTCTTAGGTACCATCAATTTGCACCAAAGGAAAATTGCAGAAGATTCCTTCTGTATTTGCTCCTTCAGTGGGGAGGATTGTGAGTATAAACATTCTAAACTCTGATTCAAGAAAGCTAAATCCAACAATCAAAAGTAACACTTAAAAATTGATTAATTGATGTTCTCTTTACAACTGTGTGGTCAATTGTATTATGCTTTTCTGCTTTCTCTAAAATTAATATTGTTCCTCATGAATTTATACAAACATATAAGCATTTGTTTATGTTTGATTTGTGTAAGTCTTGCATTTTCAAGCAGTTAATATTTTTTGTATAATGAAATGGGTAGATCAAACTTGAGACCTTGCTTGAACTAATAAATTAGTAGCTTACAACTGAGCTCTATGAAGAATCCTAATTCTTTTAATTTGCTAATGGTCTATCATAAGAACATAGGATTTGAACTCAGTCATGCCAGGATTAATCCTTCTCAATGTTCAGCTACAAATAGTTACCTCAAATAACATGCAGTAAGAACACCCAACTGTTCCTCCTAACAAGCTTTAAAAATAACTGCATCTCAGTGTGCTAGTAGCAATTTATGACCCTCTTAGTCATAAATTTGTCCATACTTTTTATAATTCCACTTGTGTTTCCTAAGAGAACTACTTCTGCTGTAGACAACAGTCACTCTGTTTGGTTGTAACAAATACAGAAAGGGAACTAGGTACACAGAATGATGAAGTGACAGAAAATTTTATTCTTTATGCTAATGAAATGTAATAAATGTGTGATTTAATCTAGAAAAGCAGACACAGATAACAATTTTAAGTATTTTTATAAGCTTGGTAGCTTTAGTGTGATGTAGAAAGAATATAAACTTCAAACTCTGATCTAGGTTTAAATTCAAGCTCCATCCTTTACTATCTTCCTGGCTTTTCTGAATCTCAGCTTCATCTGTTAAAAAATATTAATATCTATATTGAAGACCTGTTGTTAGAATTAAAAGTAATAATAAAAACACTTGATACTTAGTAGGTATTCAGTATATGGAAGCTGTAATAATAGTAATATAATTTCGATGATCTTGTTTGGAAATGTTCTTTCAATTAAAAAAAATGAAGAAGGAGGGAACTAAAGAAATTAGAGTGTTGTTTGGTCTCAGCAAAATATAGGCAGAACTCAGAGAGAGCATGATCCAGACCTGCCCTGCCTGATACAGTAGCCACTAGCCACATGTGGCTATTTATATTAAGAATTTTTAATTAAAAATTCAGTTGCTCACTTACACTAGCCACACAGTTTAAATGCTCAATAGCCACTTTTGGCCAGTGGCTACCATATTGGATAGAGTGGACAGAAAACATTTCCAGCATTGCAGAACCATCTGTTGGGCAGGGCTGCTCTAGACTTCGAGATTCTTTGTAGGTTTTACTGCTGCTGTTATAAAGCAACTGTCTAGGGCCAGCCAGCCCTTCCCAGTACTGGGAACTAGACAATGCCTATGTCTGGTTCCCTTTCCCTACCAGGTCAATTGCCCTCTGGATCCCTGCTCCTTTACCCCATTTCACAAAGCATCAAGGCACATTTTCCATTGTTGTGCAATCTACTAGAAGTCTGTCTTGTTTCAAGGTACCTGTTCACTAAGCCCAGCTCAGATTTTAACCTTTGGGAACATAGTATAAAACCCTTTACAGAAATAAGTGACCTTTCAAAATCAAAGTAATGACTGAAATGCCTCTCATTATAGAATTTTAGGAGGGAAATTTTGGGTACAGAATTACCATAGTCTGAATGTTTGTGTGCTTCCAAAATTCATACGTTGAAACCTAACCCCCAAGGTGATAGTATTAAGAGGTTGGGCCGTTGGGTGGTGATTAGGTCATGAGGGCTCTGCCGTTATAAATGGTATTGGTGCCCTTATTACAGAAGCCCACTTCTACTGCCATATGAGGACACATACAAGGCACCATCCATGAAGAATGGACTCTTATCTGCTGGTACCTTGATCTTGGACTTCCCAGCCTCCAGAACTGTGAGCAATAAATTTGTGTTGCTTGTAACTACTCTGTGGTATTCTGTTATATCAGCCTGAATGAACTAAGACAGGGATGTGCCTGGTATTTGGGTAGCCATCTAGTTCCCTTAAGTCCATGGCTAGTTCTATTCTAGCTGCATTAATGGGCTAGATTAAAAACTGAACTATTTCTTAGAGGGATCATATTTTTGGAGAAAAATATGACAGTTAAAGTAGTACATTGTTTGCAAAGTTCTTGTTTATTTATTCAGCATATATTGTGTATTACATAATGCTGGTGTGGTCCATATAATAGTACTAAATGAATAAACAATAAAACCTTGAGGGTCTGCTGCCTGGTACAGCATTTGATGATGTTTGACTAGAAGTGTCATGGTGTTAATTGACTTAGAGCAGTAGAGGGGTCATATCTCCTGAGATCCAATCAGGAAATTACTCTTCCTGACTGAAGTTGCTAAGTTTTAAATGCTTCTATTGCCACAATAGGGCAGAGTCCAGAAGTTGGAGTCAGAGAGAGAAATGCAAGGTCACATAATACTTAGCAGAGACATTCCCACTGTGTGACAGGCATTTCACAGAGATTCTTTGAGGAATTAACCCCTATAAATATAGCTGAAAAAGACTATATCTAAAACCAACGCTTTGAACATGTATAACACAAGAGACTGTTTTTTACATTTAATACCTGAGAGTGACAACCTCCGTGTAGAACAGCCTAAGACTAGAATCACACAGAAGATACGTGAAAAGATCAACAGAACCTGGAGGCTTGTTATGAAAATTCTGACTAGAACAGAAATGACTTTACTTGTCACATTGAAGGAAGGAAGTTAGCAAGTCGACATTTTTTGGAAAGGAAAAATTATAGATTGGTATCAGAATTCTTACTATATATGAAAGGTTGCTCAATTCAATTTAATTATTAACTGAATTTTATAATTAAATTCATACAGTTCATGATTTATGGTGTGAATTCATCTTTTTCAATTAGCTCTTGGTTTTTTTTAATCCTAGCTAAAATTAATCTCTTATTCATAGATAGATGAATAAATGAATAGACCTATTCACCATTTCTATTCATAAATAGATTATTTGGATTGGTGGGACTCCATTGGTACTTGCATTTGAGATTGTGTGCCCTAAATGGCAATTTGAGTAAAAGGGCACTGCACCAAACATACCTTAACAGGGCTTGTTCTCGTTTCATCAGCTAATGTAACGCATCAGGTGTTGGAGGGAATACAGAGATGTGACACAACACTTCCAGAGTTAGCGGCCTAGAGAAGAGGACTTACATAGAAAGACTCACCCACAAAAAAAGCATTCCAGTTTTCTATAAAATAGATAGCCACTACTCTAAAGCAAATCTGTTTTGTGGAAAGCTAGTTTGTCAAGTCGCTAATTCACAAAAAGCCATTACAGCAAAAATCAATTCACTGTGATTCACTGTTGCATTACTGAGAGTTTTCTATTTTTTAATTTTAGTTTCTCCTCTGCATCGCAGAGTCATCTCACTATGAATTCCTAAGCCCAGCTCAGTTGAATGTGAGTCTCAAGTGTGTTTCAAATTTCAGATACCAGAATAGCTCTCTAATGTGCAATGGGAAGGGATGACTTTACTTCATTGCAACATACTCGTTTCTCTAATTTTGAGGATTTATGTCCTATCCCAGTTCTTTTTCTTTTTCTTTTTTTTTGCCTTTTAAAAAAATTTATATAAATTTATGGGATACAAGTGCAATTTTGTTACATGCATAGATTTTGTAGTGATCAAGTCAAGGCTTTTAGG
>CAUYMX010114068.1:0-23506 GCA_963573855.1 Lepilemur septentrionalis | reverse complement strand
ATTTTAATAATCCACTCATGAATTGACAGGCACTTGGGTTGTTTCCATGACCTAGCAATAGTGAATTGTGCTGCCATAAACATTTGGGTGCAGATGTCTTTGTTATAGAATGTCTTATGCTCTTTTGAGTAGATGCCTAATAATGCTATTGCTGGATCGAATGGTATTTCTATATTTAGCTCTTTGAGCTAAATTCTCCAAATTCTTTTCCACAAAGGTTGCACTAATTTACAGTCCCACCAGCAGTGTAAGAGTATTCCTGTCTCTCCACATCCTTGCTAGCATTTGTTGTTTTGGGATTTTTCCAATAGAACTCTTAACTCTTCTCAGAATAATCAAACATGACAGGAAATCTAGCAATACCGTTTTTTCCCCCTGAAGTCATCCCTCTGAGACACTTTGCTGGCCTTTTCTAATCTGCGTCTGTTGCAAAGCTCTCATCCTCTCACCAACTAGAGAATTCCTGTTGTGTCTCTGTTTAGATCTCTGGTCCCTGGATTTAATTTCTACCCATTTCTTGACTTGCACCCTTGTTTTGATGGAGCGTATCTGTTAGGAGTTTTCTAAGAAAGAGTGTGGGGAAAATGAATATTTTGAATCTTTTCATGCCTAAGAATGTTCTTTCCTTTATTCTGTCCTCACACTTGATTGAGAATATGGCTGAATATAGAATTTCAGTCTAAAATAAATTTCCCTTAGAACTTTGAAGGTACTATTCCATTATTTTTCAGAACTAATGTTGAGAAATCTTCTATTCTGATTCTTGATATTTTCCTTTTGAAAAACTTTGTAAATATTCTGTTTACCCAGATATTCTGAAATTTTGTAATTACGTCTCTTGCTGTGGGTCTTTTTGTATTCATATTTTGGGGCAGAAAGTATGCCTTTTTGTTATGGAAACTTCAATTCAGTATAACTTTCCTACATTATTTCTTCTATAATTTCTTTCAATACACTTTTTTTTTTCTCTTTCTGATGTCCATCTGCTGGACCTCCTAGATTGAGTCTTTATGTTTCTAATACATCCCTTACTATTTTCCACCAACTTTACTTTCAAGCTCACTATTGAGTTTTTTATTTTAGCTATCATGTTTTTAATTTCCAATAATTCTTTTCACTTCTGAGTAAATTTTTACATTTTTTTACTTTTTTTGCATTTTGTTAGTGTTTTTTGGATGTAAAAATGTACCTTATTTTTAAATAACATTAGTGGTAAGTATCCTTTAGTTTATTTTGATATTTTCTTTTGCTCACAGAATTGTTTCTACTGTCTCAAAAATTTTATTTTGGCCTCTGTTTTTTGCATTGGAATCTTTTTTCAAATGTTTGGCGACTCTGTGCTATGCAATCTGCTTAAGAATGAGAGATAAGAAAGCGAACTGGAAGCTCTCCTGTGCATGGGCAGGCCGGTGAATGGGTGACTTTCACTGTAGGGAGGTGGGGCGGGTCCTAGACATTTCATATAATGTGCTAGCCAGGATGAAATTTAGTTGACTATAAGAGAAAAACTCAAAATAACAGATGCTTAATAACATACAAATTTATTTTTCCCTTACATAAATCAAGCCAAAATTTGGAAGCCCAGGGCTTGAATGACAACTCCTCCTCATCAAGGATGTAGACAACACCTACCTTGCTACACCACTCTCTTAGTGCAATGCCTCATGGTCCAGAGAAAAAGTAAATTCCTAGTCTCTTTCTAGAAGTCCATACAACATTCTGCTTACACGTTTTGGTTGAAAATTAAACACATGGCCACATCTAGCTGTAAGCAATGCTACAAAATGTAGTGTTTTAGCTGGATGTGTTACTACCTCAAAGGAAATTGGAGTCTCATTGCAGAAAAGGAAGTGGAGAATGGATGTTAGGGAAGGTAATTAGCAGCCTCTGCCATATTGAGATTTCTCCAGTGTCAGTATCTGTAAATCTTTTTTTTCTTTTTTTCCCCCAAAAGTTGGTGATTTTCCCCAGAGAAGACTTCTCCAATTTCCCGTCAGTTAAGTCTCCAAGCAACAAAGCTGTAGCAGATGCCTCTGATGCCTGTATCCCATGCCTTCAGCACACCTCTAATTTTGTTGCAGCAGTGGTGGGCAGGCTTGTGTACCTCACTTTGCTGTGACAAAATCCAGTCTTAAGCACATGCTGTGTGTCTTTTTGCTTTCTGCCCTGGATATTGAGATGCGATAGAGCTTGCAAGGTCAGCATGGGAGTACAGCCCAGAAGTGTTAAGGGAGTTAACACCCCCAGGGACAATCCTCACCCAATGTCTGATGAGAACTGAAAGATGAGTGTTCCAGCCCCCATCCACTGGAGATGTGAACAACTGGAAGGTATTCTGTGCCTTCTCAGGAGCCCAGGCTAGAACTGAGCCTCAGTTGCCCATAGCAGAAACCTTGCTAACACATACTTGTATTGGCTTTCCCTCTTTCTCTGTCTCACTCTGCTTGCTACCTCACTCTTGCTTCCTGGGACCATTGTCTGAAAAACATAATTGCTGAGATCTTGACTTAGATTTCGCTTTTGAAGAAACTCAGCCTAAGATAAAAACAAATCTCATTATTTAAATCCTAGGCTTAGATCCTTACATCTCTTGTACTCACATAAAACATCAGTGTAACAGCCAGAAAATACCACATGTTGTCAAGAAGAGACATTTTTTTAAACAAGGATAATTCTTTATTACACTTCATATTGCAGCTCACTTCCTATGACTCTGTGAAATATGGTTAAAGAAATAATATGAATTCAGTTCTCATCTCGAACATGTATAGATGAGGTTTGGGTCAAGAATCTATCATAACAAGCTAGCACAATTAGCAGATGAGAAGATGAATCTGTCATTTTCATGCCTGTAAAAACTGATATCTTAGGGAGTTTCAGAAAACATGGTAGTCTGAAATTGACTCTACTGCTAAAAATGGAACATACAATAGTTATAGGTCCGTTTGCACTTATTACATTGATGCAATGAATTGTTCATACATCTCTTTCACTTTCCCTAGCACAGCACCTGGAACACATAGGCAATCAATTAATTCTTGCTGAATAAATGAATGAATAAATGGAATGAGAGTATATACTAGTTTCTGTTTGCTTATCTTGTAAAATAATGGAGAATAATGTGCTGACATCTTTTAGAGAATTTTTGAAGACATTGAATAGTTATAAAATATTTCACAAATTGTGGAGTAGTATCTAAAAGTTTATTATTGATATAATAATTCAGACGGGAATAAATGGCTGAATATATATGTAAAATTTTCTATTCCTTTTTATACTTTAGATGAACTATGTGGTGGTATTTTAGGAAATTATCGGTAGATCACAAATCAGTCATTTAAAATAAAAATCTTTAATTTTAACTCATTTAATAGGTAATTTTTGAACCAGGACAAGATGGCAAATTAATTATCTGTGGGATTCAAAAGCTTTAGCAGAGAAAGAAAATAGGATGCGCTAGTGAGAAATTTATTTTATAATCCACATATTTATTGTGTAGTAAGCTGCATTATATTCTAATGACTGCAAATATGACATTATGATTTTGATGTCTTGACCAGATATTATGGTCTCTTAGTTCCTAAAGTTCTTAACAGAAAAGATCCATTAACCAATTTATGCATCAAAGCTCAGTTTACTGTGATTTAGTGAGACTCATCGAATTTTGTGCAGCAATCCCAGTTACATGTAGAGTGAGTCCTGCTGAGTACTCCAGGAAATAAAGAACTAAGGAGCAACAGACCCAACTATTCATTTGTTTGGGCTCTAGGAGAGAGCAGGGAGGAGGCAGCAGAGGCAACAGTACTTCTTTTTGCTGTTCCCCTGGGAAGATGCCCAGTAATCCTTAGTGGGGGTTAAACACTGGCATTCTGTGTTGATTTATTTTCTTAAGTGCAGACGTACTGTATTTAATACATTGTATCTAGGGCTGCTGTAATGAAGTGCTACAAACAGTGGCTTAAAACAAAGAAATTTATTCTCTCACAGTTCTGGAGGCTAGAAGTCCAAAATCTGCAGGTGTCAGCGGAGTCATCTTCTCCGTTAAAGGTGGTCAGGGAGGATCCTACCTTGCCTCCCTGATGGTTACTGGAAAGCCTTGGCATTCCTTGGCTCGTTGATGCATCACTCCGATCTCTACCTCTGTCTTCATGTGTCCTTCTCCCCTGTGTGGCTATGTCTCTCCTCTTCTTATAAGGACACCAGTCATATTGGATTTAGGGCCCACCACAATTCAGTGCAAACTCATCTTAACTAATTACATCCGCAAAGACCCTGGTTTTATATAAGGTATCATAAACCTACATACCTGGGGTTAGGACTTCAACATATCTTTTTGGGGGGACACAATTCAACCCACAACATGTATCATCCACAATTCTTTCCAAGAGGGAAAATAACAGCACATTTTTTTTTGTAAAGGTAAGGAATAATGTCTATGTTGTTTATAATCCTTACCTCTAACCAAAATCCAGTGCTACACTGCATGTAGCAGATATGCATAAGACATGTTTAAAGAGACTCAGGGATATATAGTCAGATAAGCAAGTCGTGAAATAGTGAATTTTAGAAGTCAGATAAGTAATGAAATAGTGAATACTGAGGTGACCAAAAAAAATTTACTTTCCTTCTCTTTGTGATGGAATCACTAACCTAAGACAGAATGTGTAAGGACTGAATCAACCTCTGCAAACAGTGGAATATTCCAAACACATTTTTACTGAGGACAGGTGCAATGAATACAGTGATGGCAAACAAAATTACTTAGTACTGAGAAAAGTATAACTACAACACAATGTAATGTATACACAAGTTGGACTTCCATATTCAGAAAATGGATACAAGCACGTTTGATTTTGCTTCAATTTTATCTACAGTTAAGCCATTTATTGCTTCTGTCAATCCTAGTAACTCTAAGAGTACTAAGATTAAATGCATAATATATTGGTCCACTGAAGAAAAGGAAGAAGTCTATAAAAAAAGAGATAATTTATTGAATTAGTTTATAAAAAATCTCAGATATCTTTAATTAAAAAACCCTGCCCCTGTTCCAATATAACATTCAAATGAGAACATGCTATTTTATAAATATAAACACATTTCCTAGGTTTTTTCTTCTACTTACCATCCTTCTGGAAAACTGCATCAACTCTACTTTCTATTCCTGGAAAGTTACGTGATATGCTTTGGGGATAACCTGGGTCCATGGCTTGTCTTTGGTTATCATATCTGATGAAAACAAAATGTCACATGATTTAAGACCAATACAGAATACAACAGTTCTCTCTTTTAGTAGCATATACTTTACAAAGTCCCTTCACACATGGTTTCTCATTCAGTCCTCACAATGTCCTAGGATTAAGAATGATTAACTTCTTCTATACCTAAGGGTACACACTTATTTTGGGGTATCACTAATTCTAAAACAGGCTTCTGATTGTGGACATATTATTTCCAAAAAGAAGAGCTTATATTTTCTAAGGCTTGTACTTAATTGGTACATAGTGTATGGTATGCATATGTGTGTATGTATAAATGTAAATAATAAATTCAACTTGTGTAGAAATTTGCAGGCTATCTGGATAACATTTGCTTCAGCATGTCAGAATTTAACTCACACATGAGAACTAGCTTAATTCTTTTTGCAAGTCACCCTAGTGCTTTATTAAGGTTCTCTCTGTCTCATGATACAGAATCCTCAATATTGAACCAGCATTTTAATTCAATAAAAATGGAATTTTCAAAAGCCATGGTAGCATCAATTATCTTGTGAAAAAGAATACATTCCCATTAAGACCTGTTGAAGATCACCTAGATTTCTAAAACCTTCAGATGCTCGATTGTTAGCGGTTTGTAGACAGGGCAGAGAAACACAGATTTCAACCTATAATTCAGAAATAGTTTACCTTACCTCCAGAATTGGTCATTTACAAAGAAATATGTTTTTCTTCCATAGGAAACAGCTGCATCAATTGCTTGGACAGTGCTTGGGAAGCCGTAGTTTGATATATGCCTGGGATACCCTTGCTCAATGTCATAGCCACTCACAGCCCAGTACTGGTTGCCTGTCAATGATTCAGGTTATGTGTTAAGTAAAAGTTTTCCATTCTTATAAAATAATATATATCATTTCTTGATACATATTATCAAGAATATATATCTTGGGATGTTACCTTTAAATAGGAAGACTAGGTCCCTGTCAAAATCCTCATAAGCAGCCTGTATACCGTTTGGCAGGGATGGCCAGAATAGAGAAATAAAATTGAGTTCGACGCTTCGTAGCTGAGGATGTCTTCTCCAGAAGTATCTAATGGACGTGAGGAAACACACACACACACATACACAAAATAGTCTAAGTAGGTGATTATTGGGGTAGTAATGGCCCTTGTAAGATTGCCGGGAGGATATAACAACATGGTGATTGCAAAGTCTAGCACAGTGACCAGCACAAGGCTAAGCTTTACGGTGATACTGTCCATCTGGTAAGTACTTTACGGTTTTCAGAGGAGGCCACAGGAGTGATCTTACTTGATTACATATGGCATTGCCCCTGCCTCACACATTGTGCCTTTCATTATTGCTCCCACTAAATGTTGAGAATATATGGCCATTGACAAAAGCAACAGCAGTACACTCAGCCTGTGATTGCACGATCACAAAATAGCCAATGGAAAAACAAAAATTTCAATCAGTGAGCTGATTTGCCACACAGCTGGTTAAATGGTGGTTTCCATTTACTTGGTTGATTTCGGGTGGAATTGAATGGTGCTTTGGTGTCAGGTACACTCAGCTATGGGGTTCCCAAGAAGCTGTAGTCTATGTCTTTTTATATCACCACTGGCATCTGAATGTGTGTGAGTGTCTTAGGTTTTTTATTCTTTTCCTAGGTGTTTTGAGTTATTCAGAAAACACTAAAAATTCCATGAGATGCATATGTGCAGAATTCAAAGGAAAAGGTCCATAGTGTATGGTTAATTAGAATCCAGCCTTAAAGTATGCCATTAAGAGAAATTGAAAGAAGGAATAGTTCAGTTTTATACTTGTCTTTAAAGAAAAGTATTTCCCCACGGAGTGTGGTGATAGCATCAAATGTCAATCTGGGGTCACAGGCTCTGGGTGTGCTTGGTCCAGTAGGTTGGATAGGGTTGTTTGAAGGTCCTGGGAAAAGAAAAAGAAGCCTTGTTATGAGCATAAGTCCAGTGTGACTCTTAGTGTACTGAAGACTCTTCTCAGAAAGGCAAGGGGTCTTCACGTGTAGAGAAATGCTACCAGGCTATCCCATAAAGGATTAAAGTAACTGTGCACTTGGCCCTCTAAAGTTCTTGTTTGTTTTTTAAATAAGAGTATTTATGGTTTTCAGGGTCAGTTCCAAGTTAAGTTGTGAAGTAAAGAAATTTGAATTTTGTGCACCCTGCTTAAATTCTAATCCAACCCTTCTTCCCCCTTGTGGCTCCTCTTTCTACTTTTTTGGTCATTCAGAGTCCACTTCCTCCATCCCCACCAAAATCCATTTTCAGGAAAGGATCTGATATTAGTCTTTTACACTATGGCATAAATCTAGGTTTGCTTGTAGCACTATCCTTTCTACAGGTGTTTGCATCTGAACGCTTCTCTCATTGTAGGATGAAGGGCTGTACTAATAGTTAAGAGAATTTAAAACATTGGTGAGCAAAGGAAGGATGCATTGTTGCCAGGTGGGCAGGGGAAGGAGTTGAGGATGGAGGTGGCTAGAGGAGGGCTTATCATTCTTGGAGCTGCCACTGTCACAAAAAATGCCCCGGTTGTGGTCCTCTGGCATGCTTGACTTGACGGTGCTGTCCCGCCAGAGGGGGAGAGCACTTCCCCCAGTTGCACTGTGCTCCACACTCTCTCATTCTGTTCTGTTCCACTCCATGCTTTTTTAGAGAGTAGCACATCCCTTCTCTGGTTGTTTGTTTTACTCACACCCACTAGAGAGCAGGAGGGCAAGAGAGAGGAGAGATGCCAGGGTCTTACCCACACAGTACTTCTTATGACAGGGCAAAAAAAAAAAAAAAAAACCTATACCAATCCCTGAAAAGTATCAGTAATACTTTTAAAATGTATCAGTAATAAACGTATCCTCTTTCTGTACTGTACTTCCATTCTGCTCCTTCTCCCACAGACAACTATTTTAATATGTTCACTCTATATTTTTTGTTTGCATATTTCTTGAACATGCCTAGCTTTGTCTATATATGTTTCAGGTCTATGTAGATTCATATATTGTATAATTTAATTAACATTATATATGTCTCTCTGTGTCTTTTTCACACAAAGCTTTGAAGATCCATCTACGTTGCTGCTGTATGTGCATCTAATTCCATGGTTATAACTGCTGCACATTACTCCATGGTGGGCAACCACCACATTTTACCTTCATATTCTCCTCCTGATAACCTCCCCACCCAGTGCCCTCTAACTTCCACCACCACAAATAAGACTGCAGTGACTGTCCTTGACATGACTTGTACATGGATGGCCCTTTATAGACTTATGTGAGAATATCTTTGAGAAATGCATCTAGGAGCAGGATTTCTGTAGGAAAAGGGACAGTCACGTCTTTTTAGGATATATAAAATTAGAAAGCATAAAAAAGGAGGAGGAGGAAAAAAATCCCCACCATTCAGAGTCAATCACTGGGAAGCATGTGGTGTATTTCTTCCTAATGTTTCTTTTAAGGCAGCAATATGGGCTCAGCCCCACCCCCAGCCTCCTCTGATGCTATATTACTGGGGACTTTCAGAGTTCGACTTGAGCTTGCCCAGAGGACAGACCTGTGAGAAGGGCAAAGGGAGAGAGACTCAGATCCTGGGCTTGTTGACCCACCCCTAGGCCCCACGTACTGTACTATTCTTTAGATGAACTTACCATAGATGGCCTGAATGCCATTGATGTCATCCTGAGGGAGAGTGTAGGTGCTGGGTTCCCGGAACGCATAGTTGGGATACATCAAGGCACCAGGGTCAGAGGAGTGAGCGAGCCCCAAGGAATGGCCGAATTCATGGGCAGCAACAAGAAACAAGTTGTAATCTGAAATGCAAGCGTGTGTGGTGAATGGCTCCATGTGGATCCCAAGGTGGTAGAGATATGACCTCAAAGAACACAACTTCAGAGCCAAAGCTGCCTGGGAAATAGCCCTTCCCACCCCCGTCTTTTTGGTCTTCCCTTCGGGTACCTGAGGAAGTGAATTGGGAGAAATAAAGATGTGAGTCACAAGCAGGGAGTGTGAACTTCTCATCAAATTTTAGGATGACAGAAAGCTACCTTTATCCCAATTCCCACATTTTGTGGATGTGGATCTGAGGCTTGGAGAAATTATGGCTCAGCTATGGGTCTCAAGACTCGAGGAACCCTTCTCCTCTTGTGCTCCACAGCTACCCTCTCCAGTGTCTCAGACCCTCAGCCTCGTTAGTGGGGTCTCAGCGAGTGAGTACTTAGAAAAGAAGCCATGAGGCAGCAGAGGAGCTGCAGATGCAGGGCTGGCTCATGTTGGCTTCCTTGTCACCTATAGCCTAGCACTGGCTCTTCCCTGTTTGTGAGCTCTCCAAGCAGCTCTAGGAATTTTCCGCTGGAGAGAGACAAACTCTGGCTCTTATTGCTCCCTTTCCCCATCTTTTAATGTCCATGATTGTTAATGCCTCTTACAACTGGGAACTTAAAAACTTCCAAGGATCCCACGTCCTGTCAGATAAAGCCCAACCTCCTTTCCCTGGCCTTCAAAACCTCCCCCACGTGGCTCCAGCAGATATCTGAGGGCTCAACTTCTGTTGTGAATCCTTCAGTCCAGCCAGTCTACATGCCACCTCACAGACACACTGCATGTTCCTGCATGCCTACTTTTAAAAATAGTAATAATTATAGTTGTAGAGTACCTACCACATGCCAGGCAGTGTAGTATTATTTCATCCTCATAACATTTTTCTGAAGTTTTATTAGCAACACATTTACAGTAAAGGATCTGGGGTCAAACCCAGGTATAATAGTGAGACCCACACTCTTACCAAAATGGTCAACTTTCTGTTGATAATTAGCCTAGTAAAATTCGACCCATGCTCCAAGACTTGCTTTTTTATCACCACATGTGTTCATAAACGCATTTCAAAAACCATCTTTGAGTGCCTCGAGTACTGTTTGAGGGAATGGTTGGGTGCTGTGGTTCTCTTCTCTCCAGGAGGACATAGTCTAGAAGGGGAAATATGTGTGCAAACAACTTGAATGCCCAGAATAATGAGAGAGAACAGTTAAAGAGAGAGATACAAAGATTGTCAGAATTCTGTGGTGAAGTTCTCATATCCAGCTGAAGACAAGCTAGAAGGTGGCCTTTGACATAGCATGGAAAGATGAGAGATTTTAAAAGGTGGTGCTTGGGGCAAGGAGAGAAAGCAATGTGAGCAAACGAAGGGAAGATGGAAAGCACGGGGTGTGATCTGGAAACAGTGACTGTGCAACGTAGCTGGTGTATATTAAATATGGAGACAAGCCAAGAAAGATGAGGGGGGAAAAGTCACCTTCAATGCCAAGTGAAGGTATTTGAACATTTTTTTTGGTACAGAATATGTAAGCACTGAAACTTCAAAGCAAGAGTGGTATAATACAAAATAGTCTTTCCAAAGACAAACCTTGCTGCAATGCTAGCAAAAATTAGAAGGAGCAGAGATTGGAGATGGAGAGTCCAGTTAGAAATCTGGACCATTAGTTTTGGAAGAGGGAATGATCATCTGAACTAGTGGGGGAGGCAATAGGAATACAGAGTATGGAGAGTTGGTACTTATCCTTGGGTACACACAACTCCTAGCACAGGGACTTAGGTAGAATAGACACAATGCATATGCTGAGAATATGGTGGGAAGAACAGGTGCCAAGCAAAGGTAGAAGGTGCCTTTCCTATTTCAAAAAAGTGTCCTTCAGCATATAGGTACCATGGCCTGGTGAAGTACCATGTGGTCTGGATATAGCCATGCTCAGCCTCTTTTCTTCCCTTTGGGAAGCCCAGCCCTTCTTAGTCTGATCCTTCTGAAAGGAGTGGTTTGCTGCATAGGAATATACCACTGAAAAAGAGCTCTATGAAGATGAAATAACTACGTGAGGGAGAATGTGGCTACTCTTTTCTAAATAGAATAATTTCTAAATGAATTTCTAAAAAAACCTGAAAAATAGGTTCTTTTTAAACATCATTAAATTTCAGAATATTAAAAGACCTGAAAGCAGTGGTCAGCAAACTTTTTCTGTAAAGAGCCAGATAGTAAATATTTTAGGCTTTGTGGGCCAAGGGATTTCTGTTGCAACTACTCAGCTTTGTCATTGCAAAGTGAAAGCAGCCATGGCGATACATAAATGAATGCATGTGGCCCTGTTCCAATAAAACTTTATTTATACAAACAAAGTCTGGGCAGGATTTGTCTGTGGTCTGTAGTTTTCTGATCTCTGCCCTAGGAAGTAAGGCCAGTAGTTAGCTTCAGGATTTTTTAAAACCTAAATTGACTTAGAATCTTGAGGTAGAAAAAATTTCAAATGATCAGTATGTATGAGTCTGAAATTTTATAATAACTTGCGTGTGTGTGTCTGTGTATATTATGTGGAAAAGATTAATTCAGAAGCTGCATGTGGACATAGCCTTGGTCAGCTTACTGTTTTTGTCTGTGGTCCATGTTTCTTCTGCATCAAAATGAGCATCTCCTCCAATACCTCGACCTGGCTGAAAGGCATGAGCAAGGATTCCATTGGGTCCATCAAATGGAGAGTTGTCACCATGATCTGAAATAAGACAATTTGTACTAGGTCCTTGCTGAGTTTCAGGTTAGCCAGGGAAGGCAAAACTGAGCATGACTGTTTTTCCTACCTCCTTGGACAAAAGCAATCTTGATATCTGCTTCTCCCTGTGAGATTCTGGTGAAGGTCAGAGGTGATGGGTCACTCCAGAGTTTAAAGGCGTCCTCAATAGCTCTTCCCACCTCAGCCTCTGACAACTGTTGGGTGCGGCTTATAATCCTTCAAAATGAGAAGGTGTGTGAAGGGTTTGTTAGGGTTTAGAACAGTAGTCTATCAACAGATTGAGTTGTTCCATTTTGGAGAGAGTTGCACGTGTGATGTGCTACCACTGGAGGGGGTGTAAGGAGGGCACGCAAGCCTCAGGGCTGAAGACAGACGTGGGTTCTGGATAAGTTTCTAAGTGTCTTTTAACCTCTATTTCCTTATTCATAAAAAAGAGGATAATAAAATAGCATCCTTCTTATAGGGCTGCTATGGGGATTAAATAAATGTAAAACATTTAGTTCATTACTTGGTAAATATTAATAGTAGGATTTCACAAATATTAGGGATTATCATCATTATTATTATCAAGTTGTATGAAAGTGAGGCCAGATTCTTTCCAGCAATCATTAAGTCTTTTTGGGGTCCTGAAGTGAGTCCTTAAAGAGATAGCCTAACATTGCCACAGTCCTCTTTGGATTGTTGGAGAAAGAAGACTAAAATGGCAGGCCTTGGAGTGGAAAGAACGCATGGAATCTCTACCCTTTTATTCTCATACTCATTCACTATTCATATTCCACTCATTCACTATTCATAACCTGCAAGGGTAGGGATCTTTATCTATTTGCCCCGACTGTATACTAAGTCCTAGAAGAGTGTCTGGCATATCATAAAAGCATAATCAAAATTGGCTGAATGAATGAATTCTGAAACTCTAAAATTATCACCTGTAGGTCAGGTTAGTGTGTTCCCACTTGGGATTTCCCGGGGTTATCATAAATTCACTACTGTCGGGCACTCCACAGCGGGGCTTTTCCATCACCTCCAGAGTTTCCGCATCTGGCTTTCCCGTCACATTCAACCCAAAAAATCGCTGCATTTCTTTAAGCTTTTCAACAACCATACTAGCGTTGTTCTTCCTTGCAGTCCGATATTGGTTGCTTGGTAATCGGTAGAACTTTTCTAGGTAGTCCTGGACAAAGACAAACACACAAGGGTCCTTGCTGTGAAATGATCTTCAGTTCTCTGGGCATTTTGCAATCCTTTCTAAGTTATTGCAGAGGTCAAACCAGAAATAGAAATATCATAGCCACAGGAACAATAACACAAATTTTTAGGTTGACTTTGAGAGAACAATGCCTGTTAGAAAGAATGGTCCCTCATCCCTCCATTCAGTGCTCCAACTACTGGTTATGCATAAAAATAGGTCTCTCATAAAGGATAAGGATCAAGTGCAAAGTGCTAATATATAGTCAGGGGACTGCCTTTTTAGTTTTATAAAAAAATTAGAACTAGCATTAGTTGAATTCTCTTCAGGTATTAGTTGCATCAATGCAGATTTTCTTTTTTATCCTCTTTCCATTACTGTAGAAAAGGTTTAATCACCCTCATGAAGAAATGGAGGCACACAGAGGTAAGGAACTTGCCAGGTGACAATTCAGCTTCCAACTCACCATGTTGTCTCCCATATGAGAACAGATAATTTCAAAAGAACTCCAAATATGTTTTGTGGTAATGACAGCATCATTGACATTAGCATTTTATGCACCAAGGTAACTCCTTGAAAGGGGCCAATAGTTTTTTGGAAGTAAAGGTTCTGAGGGGTGTCAATAAGCCACTTGTGAAACTTCTTCATCACACCTCATGTAGTCCGTGAACACCTGGCATTTTGGAGGTGTCTTAATTCATTTTCTGTTGCTGTAACAGAATACTGAGACTGAGGAATTTATTTTTAAAAAAGGGTTTATTTTGGCTGATGGTTTGGGAGGCTGGCAAGTTCAAGACCAGGTGGCTGCATCTGGTCAACTTCTGGTGAGGGCCTTGTGTTGTATCATATCATGGTGGAGAAGGGGAAGGGGAAGTAGGTGCATGCAGAAAGGGGCAAAACATGAGGGGTGTTCTTGCTTTATAACAACCCACTCTCTCAATAGCCAATCCAGTCCCACAAGAACAAGAACACACTCCAGAGAGAATTAATCCCATCCCACAAGAGCAGCATTGATTTCCCTTAACAGCTAAGCACCTCTAAAAGGCCCTACCTCCTAACACTGCCACACTGGAGACCAAATTTCCAGCACATAAATTCTGGGGGCCCCCTCAAACCATAGTGGTAGGGGACACAGAACAGAGCACACACTTTGAGATGAGACAGGTTTGGGTTCAAATCTTAGCTCTACCATGAATTATTTGCGAGTACTTGGACACACTATTTATCTGATTTAAGATTCACTTTTGTTTCTGAAATAGAAATAATAATGCTCCTGTCACAGGGTTGTTGTGAGAATTAAATGAGATAGTGTTTGTGAAATGCCTAGCAAGGTGCCTTTCACAAAGTAAGCACTCGGACTTTCGCTATTAACCCAGGACTGACTTACTATTACCGTTGTAAGAGATAACCCCCCCAAAGGCAACAAGAATAATAATTTTCTAAAGCTCTAATGCTAGAAAAATGCTGTGCATGAGAAATTTGTGACAGCATTACCTTGTGTTTCTTAAAAATTTGGCCTGACTTTAATATTATGAAATAGTGGTAAAAAACCCTATTGGTTCTGCTTTTATAATGCTTCCAAAAGTTTGTAAGCAGTTCACAGTCTGCTGCTGGGAAATCTGATTACAGTAAGAACTGATTTCTAGTTCATTACAAACACCCATCCTCATGTCCTCTTCTACACACAAAATTTTTGACTGCAAAAAAAATGTCCACCTTGGAAATCTCATATAGTAACTGAGTCGCAGATATACTGGAAGGGAAAATCTTAGGTAAGTAGAAAGAAAGACCATTTAGTTTCATAAATAAAATCATTCCTTCTAAAAGGGCTTGGTTCCCAGCTGCAGGCAGTTCTACGGCAGTATTTTCCCAGGCTTTGACGAGTCCAGCTTGGTTTCATGTTCAACTTTTAGATGGCCCAGTCCTTGCCAGCTTCCAACCCTTCAAATCACTAATGGGTATGTTCAACCTCAGGAAAATCACCCAGATAATCTCTTTCAGCCTGTTTTAACTAAAAAGAAAACAACCCACGCAAGTTCCTCATAATCAGCAAATTAACCCAATTGACAGTTAATTTACCTGAACGATTTTTGCATTTTTCTCCTCGGAAGGTACAGGAAAGGCCTTGGAAAGCTCCATATGGAGTAACAGCAGAAACAGAAGTGTCTTCAGACAGAACATGACCTTTTCTTTAAGCGCCACCCTTCCTGGTCTCCTTTCTGCCCCTCTGGGCAGGGCCGTTCCCCTGGTGAGTGCCCTGCGGTTCACAGCATCCCCTATCACTCACTGCTCTCTTTTGGTCCCTTTTAAAGCCCTGTCTAACACAATTGCCACATCAGGAATATGAAGCAACACAGGTCGATTACAACCTGACAGTTTTGCAATTTTATAATGTGATTTAGTACCCCCTCATGGGGAAATCTTTCAACTGTACAAAGTGCAATTTGCTACTCCTTACCTTTGGGTTTTTTAGTTAACAAAACTGTCTGGTCAATGAAAACGGGAGCTTAATTCTGGAGTTACGAGTGTACATTTTCTGACTATATAAAGATACTGAGGCTGTGTTAATTTATGAAAGGAAATATTGTTAGATTAAGTGGCAGGGATCTTGGGACCAAGGAGCCTAACTAGAAACTCTCTAACTAGAAACTCTCTATTTGCTTTCATTGTACATAGAGAGATTGGGTGCTTGAGTGTGTTATCACAAGCAGGCTTTGTGTGGGGGTCCCAGGGAAGCTTCTGGAGGATGTGGCTCTGGCATCAATGTATTAGAAAATTCCCAATCTGCAAGCTTCATTTTGTGCAGAAAAGATAAAAGAGAGCAATGCTGGTGATGATCGTAAACATTTGCTAAATATTGATGATGTCCCAGAAATTCATACTGAACATATATTACTTCAATCATCCTCATGCAGCCTCAAGAAGGAGATGTCATTATTTATGTCCATTTTCCAGAGGTTTGGACGACTTGTGCAAGTCACATGCTTAGTTATTAGACCGGCCGGGACTCAACCTGAGGGGTATAGATAGTTAGAGACACTGAGCTGGGACATACTATGTCAGGCTCTGTGTGATGGTTTCCCACTTGAGTCCTGGCTGGCCCACAGTGGAGCAGTAGCTCTAGGTCTGCAACAGCTGGGATACTTTGGCTTCTCTCCATGGAGAAGAAGACAAGGGAGGGGAGAATGAAATGTCTTCTATATTCCCAAGGAAGTAAGATGCTGGGGGAGGATTTCCAGGCAATGTGGCTACACAGGGGTCTGCACGGATCAGAGGCCCCTGGGCATGCTTTCCAAATCATGTTACCTGGTCCCACTTATTCTGACTCCACCTGGATGTAAATTGTTAACATACACAGTCTTTGTGCATATTCACTTACATATATGCACATATATCTTCAAGGGTGGGTATTCTTGTGTATAAATGTATATGTCTACATGGATGATATAAGTATTAACATGTAAATAGTGTCTTTATTTGAGATGCTATAGTAAGGAGTTCAGTTTCCTCTTGATGTCTCTTAGGAGCTTTGTAAACAATCTAAATGAATGTACCCTGGACTCGAATGTTCATGATGTAGATTCTTGTATTCATTCAATAAACATTTCCTGCCACCTACCGTATGCCAGGTGCTGTGATGGGTACTATATTATTGGAGCTAAGTTAATAGAGGTTCAGATAAAATGCCGTGGGAGTCCAGAGGAAAGAGTCGTGGTGGGGGGAGGTGGAATCAAGGAAAGCTTCATGAGGGAGGTAGAATTTGAGCTGGACCTTGAAGAAGAGGTAGAATGCGGACATGCAGAGATGGGGCAATCCATTCTTTGTACCAGTGTGGTAGCTTTCCCATGCCCGCCAAGTTGTTATAAGATCATGGTCATGTTAATCTTCCCCGGGTGCACGACTTCATGTGCCTTTCTCCACATTAGGTGGTTAGTGAAAAAAATCCTTTTGGCTCAATGCAAATGCCTTAATATATTGGTTTATCTCTATGCTGAGTTATTTTGATACACTGGCTTGTTTACAAAGTTTATAAATGTACTTTCTTCTGAGCTTAAGGGCAAGTGATTTAGATGAGAATCCAAAACTTTAGTGAACTCAGTTCTTTGATGTTGGTCTAAAGGCTGTGCTAAAAATCAGAATTGTTGGATCTAGATCCCTGGCAACAGGTCCAGCCCTGGCGGAGAAGGTCACGCCGTATTTGTTTTCAGGACCTTCAGTTTGTACTTTCCAAATCCTTTCCCCACACCTGACCACCATCTGCCCCCATGATGTCTATGCCTCGCCCTCCTCTGGTACCTGGGACCTGGAGGGAGTTCTCTCAGGTTCTGTCACCAAAAGATCAACTATCAGTCATTTACACTTCAGTGTGAACTTGTGGGCTATTTGCCTTTTAAGTAGATTTCTTCCTAGAAAAAACAAACAAATAAATTTTTTAAAATGAAGGTTTTGTTCAATATAACATGAGTTTTAGAGCAAGTTAAGAAGATGCAGGAAATTCAGTTTGAACAGAGTACCTGTAGGATCATTCTGTCTCCCTAATACTAGCCACCCTCCCACACACCCCGTGGGGAGTGGACTATTCTCATCATCTGATGTGCGGTTCCACAACAGACACAGCAAGTTGTTCTTTTATGGCTCAGCTTTTCTTGTTAGGCCCGAGGAGATGGAACTGATTGCATAGATGTAGTCAATTTTTTCTTTAGTTATAAAATAAAGAATGGGTTGAACCAGCTGGGGTGGGCATGTGTGCCTGAATCTTAAAGGATAAGTAGGAGTTTGCCAATGAGGAATGTGATGCAGTAGAGGGAATAGCATCCGCAGAGCACAGAGCACACCCAGGGAAGCACATGGCTCATCGGATGCACATAAGCCAAGGCAACTATCCTCTGCATCCTGCCTTTGTGAACTCTAAGGACAAGGATGGATGTCTACACACCCTGATCAAGTTAACAGAATAATTGTTGGTGCCAATTGTGGTGAAGGGTAAAGAGCACTGGAGTTGGAATTAAATAAACTGGGTTCAAATTGTAGTCCTGTCACTTCCTACTTATGCAATTTTGGCAAATCTTCTAAGTTCTGCTGAGACTCAACTTCCACAGGTATAAAACTGGTGCATTAACATCTCCCTCTAGGGCAGCAAGGGGACCAGAGGAGAGCATATATGGAAAACATCTGTGTAGACCCTCCGGCGTGGCCTCCTCTTTGTATTACGAATGTGATGAAGTTACGGCCGTGTTAGCTATGGCTGTGTCCATTCTGTGAATGAGTTGGCAATATTGAAAAGCTCCTCTTTTCCAGAAAGAGAAGTACTTCGAAATGAAGCCACTGAGTGATGAAGTAACTTCCAGAGAGCTTCCTTCGGTAGCCAGTGTTCCGTTTAGCCAGGGAACATATGTGTGTGACTTACACCCTTTGCACAGAGTATTTTAATAAATGGTCACACTCAAATCTCACAAACCATTATGTGTTAAACACTGTGCTAAGCCGGCAGTCTTTTCTATCAAGTGAGGGAAATGTGTGCATTAAGTGTCTACACTCTGTAGGACCCTGTCTTAGATGTTCAATATCTATTATCTCTTTTAAGCTTCATAACAACCTAGGGAGGTGGGAATTATTATCTCCATTTTAATGATAAGGAAACAGAGGTTCAGGAATTTGATTCAAATGTACATTTCCATTTATTCTTCCTGGTCATCTCCTTTGTTCACTCAGTGAGGGCAATTTCAAAATAAGGTGGCTGTTCTCAGCCCCGGCTCTAGGAATCTGTATTAAAATACAGGTAAGTAGTCTCTTTTTATGGATTGGACATTGTGTCACCCCCCCCCAAGCCAAGATTATAAGTTGAAATTCTACCCACCAATGTGATGGTATTAGGAGGTGGGGCCTTTGGGAGGTGATTAGGTCATGAGGGTGGAGCCCTCAGGAGTGGGTGGGATTGGTGCCCTTATAAAAGAGACCCAAGGAGCTCTCTCACCTCCTTTCTGATGAGGATACAGTGAGAAGTTGGCAGTCTGCAATCTGGAAGAGGGTCCTCACTAGAACACAAATATGCTGACATACTGGTCTCAGACTTCCAGCCTCCAGAACTGTGAGAAATAAATAAGTTTCTGTTGTCTATAAGCTACTCAGGCTATGGGTATCTGAACTGACTGACACAGCTCCACTCCAGCTACTAAGTCAGAATGTCTAGGGTAGGACCCAGACATATACAATTTTAGAAAGCATCCCAGGTGACTCTGACAATGAGTTGAGAACCTCTACGGTAAGAAAGGATAGAGAATATTTGACTACGGAAGCAAAAATCCACACTGCAGGATTTAAAAAAAGGAACAATCATGTCCTCCATGGGAGATCCATGAAGTCTTCATGGAGGAAGTGGCCCTTGAGATGAACATTGAAAGATGGATTGCATTTTAGCTCTGAAATTGGGGCGAATGAGAGTGGGATTGGAAGAAACAAAGAGTAAAGGTATTGCGATGAGAAATCCTGGGTTATATGTGGGAATACCAAGGTTCTGGGTGAATCAGCATGGAATATAGAAAGAGAAGCAAGTTGGAGTGGTAGG
This sequence comes from Lepilemur septentrionalis, assembly GCA_963573855.1. Classification (NCBI taxonomy): domain Eukaryota; kingdom Metazoa; phylum Chordata; class Mammalia; order Primates; family Lepilemuridae; genus Lepilemur; species Lepilemur septentrionalis. The sequence goes on along the minus strand of CAUYMX010114068.1, from coordinate 3,965 downwards.
TTAGAGCCAAATGATGGAAGAGCAGGAATTAGACATCAAAAGGCCAGCAGCGAACAGTCATTATTGGTTTCTGAGCCATGTAACAATCCAAGCTGAGTTAATAAAACTATTCTGGCTGCAGTACCTGGGATAGACTAGGGTGAGGAGAGAGGCTGTAAATAAGGAAAACAATGAAAGGGTGGAGTAGGAGTTTAGGTGAAAAGTCATGGGGACCTCTCCCCAGGGGTAGGCATGGGTCTTCCTCTTGGTGCAGGGATGGATGGTGAAGAAATGAGAGAGAGGAGGGCAGCAGGAAGCCTGGGTCATCACACCACACATCCCCAAAGCCATTAACTCACAGACATATGCTGAGAATGTGCGTGGGAAAACATCATTGTCTGGATAAAGTAAGAGCTGTCTTTAGAGTCAAATAGTTGTCTTGAGGATGACAGATGGGAGTAAGATTGAAGGAAGTAAAGAAGACTTCTAGAGACTGTCATAGTAAATCCAACAGACAGATGAGGCTGACTGAAAGGTGAAGTTGGCAGGTGTGACAGTCTATGGAGCCTGAGGGGTAGCTACAGTCACACCGAAGTCTCACGCACACGGTGTTCATTAGCCCCAAAGATTTCCATGGCTGCTCCCTTCCCAACTAGAGGTGCTTGAGGATAAGAGAGAATGGAGTAGATGACCCATTGATAGTCACTGATAGTCAGGAACTGTCCACAAACCAATTTGACAGAGACCCATGAGAACAGATGGCAGAATGGTGAGCATTTTCATCCCGGAATGCTCTGTGTTTCTGGAGGCAGGAAACTGCTGACTGGATTTGCCAAAACTCTCTCCTCTCCTCAATCAGTCCAGCTGAGTGGGTGAAATGCCTCATTTTTCATTTTTCTTGAGCCACTGTCTTTTCTAAATCTTCTTCACTCTTTATCTTCTAACTTTGTGCCCAGCTGTAGCAAGAGATGCTATTACCTCCTCTTTAAGTGCATTCCCTAATTTCCTCTCATTTCTATCACAAAAAGTCTCTGATTTCCCACCTCCCAGACTCCTGGTAAGTGTCCTTTGGTATGTCCATGGATCTCTCTCAGTATCTTACACCAGAACCTATTCTATTGTACATTCTCCTCAGTCTTTTTCTTTTCTTTCACCGACTCCTTCCCTCCTGCCCATAGGCTTTCTCTATTAAAATAAAACCAAACACCTGATAGCCACTGGAGCTACTGTCCTTGCTCTCTTGTCCTCACTGTCAAACTTTAAGGAAGCTTCGTCCAGGGCCTCCACCTCCTCCCAGTACACGCCTGCTAGTCATCCCCTCACAGCCTGGCTTCTGCCACGTGGAACTGTCGGAGTCTGAGATCTCATCTGAGTAAACTCTGCCTCACATCTGTAGGTCCCCACTAGATACCGTTCTCTGTCTTCTTGATCCATGGTTCTCAATTTAGTTGTTTTTTTTTTTTTAAATCTAAAACATGATAATGGCACCACATATACCCTGTGGTGACAGCATTCATCAAGGGCAGCGAATTAATTCCCTACAGATACTGGAACAAATTGTCATAGCCTAGTGGCTTAAAACAAGACAAATTTATTGTATTGCAATTCTGTAGGTCAGAAGTTTGGTGTGGGTCTCAATGGGCTAAAATCAACATGTCAGTAGTGTCGTGTTCCTTCCTGGGGGCTACTGAGAATCGGATGCCTTGCTGTTTCTAGAGGACGCTTGCATGCCTTGGCTTGTATCCCCATCTCCCCTGTCTCCAAAGCCAGGGCATCACTTCCCTCTAACCTTTCTTCCATCATCATGTCTCTCCCTGACCACAGCTGGGGAGGGTTCTGCACTTTTAAGGACTTGGGTGATTAGATTAGACCTACTTAGATAATTCATGCTAATCTTCCATCTCAAGGTCCTAAATCTAAATCACACCTGTGAAGTCTCTTTTTCCATGTAAGTTAACATATTCACAGATTTCAGGGATTAGGATGTGGGCATCTTTGGGGCCATTATTCTGTCTGCCACAGTCTCTCAGTGGGAAGATATGGGCGGTGGTCAGTAAGCATGTGGAGAGACTGCTTGAGGAAGGGCACTTCAGCATCTGTGGTCTGCATGTGGTTGGAAAAGCCCTTAAGGAGATGATGCCCTATAACCCCTGGATGACCTGCACCCACTGTGGTGCCTATTTTGATGTTCAATGCCGAGAATATGTCATGTGAGTATTCACTGAATACCCATTACAAGTCAGGCACTGTGGAAGTCTCTTTGCAAAGTTGATTTTATATAAATCTCTTGGGAATTATGTCTTTTAAAAGCAACACAGAAACTGACGACGAGAGAGGTTAAATGAATTATCTGAGATCACACAACTAGCAGGCGTGTAATGTGCGGTAGAGTTTGGGATCCAAGTCTGGTTTCATAACTCTGACTCCAAGGCCCTTTCTGTTACATCTCAGCAAAGTCTTGGACTGAAGTTGATTTTTGACCAGAGTAGCCTCTTTAGTTTAAATGTCAAATTAAGGTCATTATAGGAATATTTTGACTCTTTCTCCAAATTCTGCAAATGTGGTTGCTTTACACACGGGGACAGATGTCAGAGGTGCCTGAAGTGACACATTCAGGGTCCCCACAGGCAGCCAGTCTGGCGTCAGTGTGGGGAGTGAAGGTCTGGAGACCTGGGATTGACCCCGCTTTCCCATCTGCCTGACCTTGCACAAGTTCCTTCATCTCTCAGTGCCTTGATTTCACATCCCTGCCTGGCCACCCACTGCCATGGGACTCTGAGCAAGTCACTTCACAGCCCTGTCTCAGTTCCTCATGTGTAAAATGGCGGTAGCAACAGCACCTACGTCACAGGAACGTTGTAGAGATTAGATGTGGATACATGGGGAGAGTGTTTAGCACATAGCCTAGCACATGGTGCAAATTAACAGGTAAGGACAGTTCTCTGACAATTAGATATGAAAATACCTCCCAGGATAGGCACCAGCTTTAAGGGTGGCTTCAATGCATGAAAAGCAATATATAAACTATAAAATACTGTTCAAAGGATTTATTTTATTTAAAAATTCATTTATTTATAAATAGTTTAGTAATATAGAAATACATACTCACTTGTAAAAAATAGCTTCAAATAATCAGAAGCACGAAAAGTAACCCTGAAGCTTCCTAACCCCCTCCCTACTTCACTCCCCTCCTCTACAGGTGACTAGTGTTAACATTTTGTTATATGTCCATCCAGATATTTCTCTATGCCTTAATGCCAAAGGATAAAGATTGTTATTAATTATAGCAGTTTACAGGAATATAGTGTGTCCCAGTGTAAAACTTCAGATACTCCTGGAGTAGGCTGGCCTGGAGGAAAAGCAAACAATGGTCTTGAATCCAGTCATGGAAGGCTGAGACCTGTCACTCTTAACCATGCCAGTGGCCATCGCGCCATGTGAAACCAGAAGAGGGCGCCAGAGTCCTTTGGGGCAGCGGTCACCAATCTTTTTAGCCCTAGGGACCTGTTCCACGGAAGATAATTTTTCCACCCGTGTGTGTGTGTGTGTGTGTGAGAGAGAGAGAGAGAGAGAGAGAGAGAGAGAGAGAGAGAGAGAGAGAGAGAGAGAGAGAGAGAGAGAGAGGCGGAGCTCATGCGGTCATGCGAGCGATGGGAAGGGGAGCGGCTGTAAATACAGATGCAACTTCCCTGGCTTGCCCACGCTTGCCCACTACTGGCTCACCGCCTGCTGTGCTCCGCCCCACCCCCTAAGTTTCATGGCAGACAATTTTTACACGGAATGGGCTGGAGAAGTGAAAGACTGGGGGAATGGGAGAAAGGCGGCGAAGCTCTGCCGCCCAGTCTCTAACAGGCCGTGGACTGGTACCAGTCTGCGGCCCCTGGGTTGGGGACCTTAGATTTGGGGCATTTGGACAGTGAGCTGTTTGGTCAGGTCCATGTTCTCCTTTGAAAAAGGAATGTAAGCAAAATGCATGGCGCTTATTT